>JANAVB010027598.1:22591540-22666540 GCA_029216955.1 Iris pallida
AGCCTAGTTCCACAAGGGAGGCGCCACTTAGGAACTAAAACCAGCATATAAGATATAAAAAAATTGATAAGAGAGCATAATTAAATACAAAAAGACAAGCTTTAAAGAATATATTACTTGCATAAAGAATCAAGAGGCGGGTATATAACCATATTAATCATGAGACTTCATTCAGGCACGGCCAATCAAGTCCTACGGCTTGCTATTATTAGCTAACTAGGGTTATCACAGGCCTAGTTACTAAGATACAGTTGAGATATTTCTGCAGTCACAAGCCCTCGAGACTATCCAGGTTATCCAGGCAAGGCTACAAGAGTTATCAGAATCAAGAGAATTATTAAGTGACTTAGATTGCACACATGACAGTGTGCTGAAAATGCCCATATTCGTAGGTAGCTACAAGTCTACTGGTGTAGCCGGGATAACTGGATCGTCTGTAACCGGAAAAATCTCTATATGAACTACTTGATCAATCTAATTGTTAACATAGTCAGACTCAGTACCCTGACCGTGGTAACTAGGAATCCATGTCCTAGACATAATGCAAGACAAGATAGGTAGCATTGTACATGCGCAATCAGAAAATCAACTACGGTGTCAAGATAAGAGTTACACTAGCAAAACAGAAATAGCTGCCGCTATAGTAATCAAGACTATACATGTCATGTCATGTTTACATGTCATGTCAAGAGTACTTGTCAAGAGTGTGCCTCGACGGGAAACTATCATGAATATCAAGACGGGTTCATGTTATCATGTCCAAGTCAAGTCAAGTTCAATACTAGCAAGTCATAAACATGCTCAACTCTATCGTGCTCAATATTAACAATATGCTGGGTAGCCGTAGTTAGGCCAACTACAAGATGCATACATGGTCAAGACATTACCTAAGAACTATATGAACTAGCATGGAGTTATGGGACAAGGGGTATCATGGCAAGAATGGTGCTGGACAAATGGCGCTAGCCAAATGATGCTAGGTGGCCTTGGGCCAAATGATGCTTGGTGGCGTTGGGCCAAGAGAGCTAGATGGCACGCACAAGTGGCACTGGGCCAAATAGTGCTGGTAGCGCACGCTCTCTAGATGGCGCGGCGCCAAGGGCGAGCACAACCGAGATGGCACGGTGCTAAGAGCACGTACAACCGAGATGGCACAGTACTAAGAAGCACACAACAACAGATGGCGCGGCGCTAAGAAGCATGTGCACACTGTTCATCTTCTCCAACCAGCATAAATGCTTGGTTGAACCCATAACTCCAAAGGCCATAACTCCCTCAAAATAAGTCAAAATCGAGACTTCCAAGGGCCCAAATTATGTAGAATTGAATTTACCACAACATAAAACCATTAAACCTCGAAATAACAGGTTTAAAAGATGAATACCAAGAAAAAACCAAGAAAACTATAAACTTAGATCTACCTAAATCCATCCGTTAAAACCAAAAATGTTAAGTCCTAAGAAGCTTAGAATCATGCAAGGAAGAGAAGGAACAATAAAACTTGAGATACATCATGAAGCAAGTTGTACTTGCCTAGGACTTCTATGTAGGTGGAGAGGAGTAAATGAAGAAGAAGAAAAAAAATAAATGAGAAGTAAATAGAGAGAGAGAGAGGAGTTGACTTATAATCAACCTCTCCATCTCAACCCAAACCACCCAAACCAAGAAAGCCAAGCCAAGCCGAACCAAATAACCAAGCCAAAATTAAGCAAGACAAGTCAAACACGAGTCACCTGACAATGTCATAAATTCGTACACGTATGCTCGAATACGTATAACCTAAAATGGGAGTGACAACTTATACCTAGTAGAGTTTGCTTATAACAACAGCTACCAGGCCACATAGGCATGACACCTTTTGAAACACTTTATAGCCGACAATGTCGTATGCCTTTGTAATAGGATGATGTGGGATAGGGACTTACTTGGACCAGAGATGGTAGTTTACTCCTGAGAAGCTCAAATTGATCAGGAGAGTCTAAAGTTGCCCAAGACCAGCAGCATGGGCTGATAGCAGCAGAATACCTTTGGAGTTTATCGTAGAAGATATGGTTTTTTGAATTTCTCCTACCAGAGGCACTATCTGATTTAGAAGGGACGGTAAACTTAGCCCTAGATACATCGGTCACTTTGAGATGATGAGAGGATCGGAGATGTACGTACCGCTAGCACTTCCTACTAGCTTGGATAGGATACACAATGTCTTTCATGTATATCAGCTTCGTAGATATATTGCTGACCCGAGCCACATAGTTGATACCTAAAGCTATGTGGGGACTGAGCCTTACTATATGGAGCAGTCCGTGTGAAGATCATCGACCACAGGGAGAAGCAGATAAGAAATTAGACTATTCCTTGGGTCAGAGTCATTGGCGGCACCACCTCCCAGAGAGTCTACTAGGGAACATGAGGATGAAATAAGAGAACGCTTCCTTAGTCTTTTGTTTGAATGATGGATTTCAAAAATAATCTTTTGTTTCAATGTTAAATTTCAATAATAGCTTGTTGTTACCTAAATTTTGAGGACGAAGTAATGCCTAAATATTTTATGAATTTTAAAATGTATTTCCTGAAATTATATTAGGAAATCTAATTCTGTTTTTTCTAAATAAATCTAGTTATAATAAATAATTTTGTTTTAATTAATTTTAATTATTATTCACTAATGATTAATTAGTATAAATGTGGCTGAATATTTTGACCAATAGTTTCTATTTAAGCCTACCAAGCCTTGGACTTTAGATTGTGGGCTTTAGCCTACAAATTTCTATTGATAGGCCTAGTACAGTTTTAATATTATTTGGATTAATTATAGAGCTAATATTAATTAATAAGTTAGTGTGATTAGTTAGTAGTTAGTTACTGGTGTAATTCTATAGTTGTTATTAAGTATTTGGAATACGTGTACGTATCGACTCCTATTGCATGTCTCCTGGCTTGGTTCGGCTTGTTTGGGTTGGCTTGGTTCGGCTTGGGTTGCTTATTGTTCATCATGAACAAGGGAGAACCCCTACCTACACCACCATCATCATTATTAACCCACTCCTTCTCTCTCTTCTCATTAACTCATCATATTACTTTCTTTCCCACTATTACTTCTTCACCTACCAGGAGAGAGAGATAGAGCTTAGGTAAGTGCAGCTTGCTTCATGGAGGAACCCAATTTTTATTGTTCCATTTTCTCTCCAGATATTCTCACACACTTTAGTACTTGCATTTTTAATTTCTATGGCAAATTCATGTAGATCTAAGTTTATTATTTTGATTTTCTGGGTGATCTACTTAACATTGTTATTTCCAAGTTTTGATGGTTTCTTGGTAGAGAATTTCGTTCTGCCCTATTTTGACCTATGAAAGTCTGAATTCCGACTTCGAATAAAGGATTTATGAGCCTTGAAGCCATGGACTCCATAGTTCTTCTTCTCGGACAAGCAGAGAAGAGAACAGTTTTTGAGCCATATGACAGTCTCAGCCGCATGGAAGTACTTGACCGCATGAATGTTCATGCGGCAAGTCTTTTTCAGCCGTATGACTTCTAACTTCAGCGCGTTAAGAACCCCCCTTTCTGGACGCATGAGACTGATTTCATTCTACCGCATATACTCACTTCCTGCAGCCGCATAAGCCTTGACTTTACTTAGCCGCATGGCGCATTACTTCCAGCCGTATGAAGTCGGTCCCCTGCAGCGCATAAGGCTTTAGAAATTCCGAGCCGCATAAGATCCGTCTTGCTCAGCGACATAAGTCCAACTTTCCCTGAATCGTATGTACTTGTTGAACCGCAGCCGCATAAGGCCCTAGCAACTCCCCAGCCGCATATGCTTGATGTGATCCCCGCCGCATAGACTTGCATTATTCCAGCCGCATGAAGCCTCAGCATAATCCAGTCGCATGAAGTCGGTTTTTTAGCCGCATAAGACCCGACCCCCTCTAGCTGCATAAGGCCTTGGCAATCTCAGCCGCATGAGATCCTTCATCTCAACCGCATAAGATCCAATCTCTTGGCCGCATGAGCTTATTCCCTTAGCTGTTGCTTCTTCCACAGTCTTGTCCTCTTTTATTATTATTATTAATTGAAATGCCACTTTATGCTTATATATGTAAATTTGATATGATTCTAGGAACACGATAGTGGCCGTCGTGGCGCACACTTAACTAGTAAACTGACATGATATCTCGACATGCTGTTACGACAGCTAATCTGACATGACAAGTATGAATGACTTGGACACCGTGGCGCGAGTGTTTTGTACAAATAATCAGTACTGTCTGCATCATGTTAGGATGGGATTCTGAGTACCACGGTCAGGGATACCTACTGCAATTGACTAAGGCTAATAAACTAGAATAATTCAGTAGTCATGAAGAAATTTTCCAGCTGCAGGCAATCCCGTATATGGGCACACCAAGTGGACTTGTAGCCTACCGACGAGTAGGGCACATTTTCAGCACACAATCACGTGTGCATCCTTCATAAACGGACATTCGACCTGGATAACCGGATGGTCTGCAGGGCTTAGGGCTGGTGGGAATAATCTCACTGCCATTTGCTAGTAACTAGGCCTGTGACTAACCCTAGTTAGTAAAGTATCAAGCCGTACTCATTGCTTAGCCGTGATTGATTGGATGGAGTCTAGCACAACTTAGTTGTCTTGATCCTATATAAGATTATGACATGACACGATTACTATGTTTGCCTTAAAATAACGATCAGGGGTCCAGTTCGTTTAGGCGAAGGGTTACAACCCGGTCCTGTTTGGTTTAAGGATTAAACCTGGCTCCTGGAGCAGTTCGTGTCCTCTCTTCGTTTATTGTCCTTTTGCTCCCCATGTCATGCTCGTCATGTTTTACCTTACTTAAACAGCATGGGTTATTATACTGACCTTAGCAATAAAGATCAGGGGTCCAATTCTGTTCAGGCGAAGGGTTACAACCTCGGTCCTGTTTGGTTTAAGGGTTGTAACCTGGTTTCTGAGCAGCTCTGTGTCTCTCTTCGTTTATTATCTTATTACCTTATCAATAGTATTTGAGACAGGTTTCTATCAGGAGACGGGCTGCAACCCTGGTCCTTGTTGGTTTAAGGGTTACAGTCTGGCTACCTGAATTGTTTCCTCGTGCTCAATTTGTTATCGCTCTCTTTTTATCAGTATCTTTTAATTATCATACACATTCATTTATGCTATATAGTTTTAGTTCCTAAGTGAAGCGTCCTTTGTGGCACTTGCTCTTTCTAGGGTTGACCAGGGTTTGTATGGCCAGATATGGAGCAGCTCCAGAGGATCTACATACCTTCCAGCCAGATGGTGACCACAGGCGTAACCCTGGCAACAAGTGAGTTCTTTTTGTCCTTCCACTTTATATAAAATTATTTTTTGAGGCGTTTAGCCGACGAGCACGGTTAGCTCGTATTGCATCTTTATCATGTCTGTAGGGCTGCTGTAACATGATGGTAAATCCTAGGGTTGATCATGGATGACTAAAACTCTTGCTAGTCCTGACATTTGTACGACTAACTTATGATCATCCGAATATGTAATGTATGGATGCCTACTATTGTTATTTGGTGTTTTGACTCTTGTTACTGTATTGCTTGCTTGAGATTGAGACAATAGGCTTGTTCATGACCATAGGTGACTGATGGATTGTAGTTAAACCTCATGTATCCAGACGCCATGACGTATAGCGAGGTAGATTGCACTTCGGTATGCGTAGCTGGCTATGTACGTCCCGCTCTCCAGTATTCTGGTTCTGGGGCTTAAATGGTTTAAGTGGTGGCCCAGCAGGTCTTGAAAATCAAGATATGTGAGGGTTACCGAATAGACGTCTCAATCAGTACTCGCCTTGATCTCTGCTCTATTTCTAAATCCCTGAAAAATCTTGACCTGATCACATGCTTGTATCGTTGGTCTGTCATGGTCTTTCCTATATTCCCTATACGTTCTTCGCGGCATGTTCCTGGTCCTACGATCGGCAAGACGGGCACCTCCGCGGACAGCAGCAACCCGGAGAGATCAAGTCCAGCATTCAGGAGTAGCCTCCAGGGTCATGCCTACTGGAGGAGAGCCACCGTTCAGCCCGTCCAGTGCAGAGCCTGATGATGGCACTTTGGTGGGTCTCATCAGGTCATTATTAGTTCCCAGGATCGTCGAGGAGATGCCTTACACCAGGCGATGGCAGATGCTGTGACCAGAGGAGGTTTATTAGGGTACAATGCGGCCAACAGCTTCAAGCGCTTGAACCCTACATTCTTCGACGGCAGTGAAGATGCGGTCGTATGATGCTTGGCTTCAAGACACAAAGGTGATTCTAGAAGCAGCCAGGACTCCAGAAGTCGAGAAGGTGGCCGTGGTGCACCTGCAGTTATTGGATCTTGCTCGCAGCTGGTGGGCGGAGCAGGCCGTGGATTATTGGCACCATTGCTTGGGCAGTATTCAGAGAGAGATTCCAGACTAAGTATTTGATGTTGTAGCTCAGTACGATCTAAGACAAGGTTCACCAATCTAAAGCAGGTGGGCAGGATGGTCGATGGATATGCGGCCGAATTTCGAGACTTAGTCGGTTTGCTCCACTGGTAGCAACCGAGTTCGAGAGAGCCCAGCGGTTCCAGCAGGGGCTTCACTTGGATTTTGTTGGCAGTAGAGCAGTGTGAGCATCAAACTTTTGATACAGTGTTGAGAGCAGCATGAGGCATGAGTATACCTCCCAGAGGATTGTGGATAGGACCGGAGGTCGGAAGCGATCCATGGCCACATGAATCAGTTTCAGCACCAGCCTCGGCGGCTAGGGCCTTGACCATTTGAGCTTGAGCGAGCGACTCAGTGACGTCAGTTCAGCATTCAACCCCGAGTACCCACAGCAGCAGAAGCAGTCTTCCGTAGTGGGATGTTCACACTGCGGAAGCCAGGGCATGTGGTATCAGAGTGTGCAGAGCACAGGGTTTGTGTGGTTTGTAGTACCCCGGACTACAGGGTTGGGAACTGCCCGAACAGGGGAAGTTCATCACCAGCTTTCTCTAGTCTTCAGTTAGAGGACCAGCACTAGTCCAGCAGCAGCAGCAGTACCGTTCTCGAGGCCATTACCGATGCAGGCCCAGACATTCCAGCAGCAGAGACCGCAGCAGTATGTCCAAGTCCAAGCCCTGATCTAGAGTAGGCATAGAGGTTTTTAGCAGAGGGGACCTGCACCAGAGTGCATGGTCAAGTGCTGGCTTGACCATGAGAGAAGAAGGAATAGCACTAGGTGAGGTAGTGGCAGGTACTATTCTCGTCAACACCTTTCCAGCTTCAGTATTATTTGATTCTGGTGCCGCATTCATTTATGTCTGCACGATTCGCGACACGGATAGGACTGGAGCCCAAGTCATTATCAGTAAGGCTCATATACTTACTGGTAACAGACTGTGGAGTAGATAGAGTTTTTCTCGTGTCGGATCGTAGTTAGCGGTAGAGAGTTCCCCGCTAGATTGATAGAATTTTCGATGGCCGATTATGATCTGGTCTTAGGGATGGATTGGTTGGGGACCAGTATGCTAGGATAGACTGCCATATTGGCAAGATTGTTTTTAGCATTCCAGGCGAGCCGGAGTTTTCCTTCTTCCGAGGCAAAGTTGAACCTTCTCCTCCAGTGTTACGGACGGAGTAGCAGCAGCGCAGTTGCCCCGGATAGTCGAAGAATTTCCAGATGTTTTCCAGAAGAGCTTCCAGGGATGCCGCCAGAGAGGAAGATTGAGTTCACCATCGACTTGATTCCCGGATCAGCCCCAGTATCAGAGAGAGTCTACAGGATGGCGCCGTCAGAGCTAGAGATTTTATAAAATGATTGAAGAACTCAGGACCAAGGGATTCATTCATGCTAGTGGATCACCTTGGGGAACCCCGATGCTTCTTGTAAAAAGAAGGATGGTACGTCCAGATTATGTGTAGATTATCGTACCTTAAACTCAGTGACAATCAAGAACAGATACCATCTCCCGAGGATAGATGACTTGTTTGATCAACTCAAGAGGGCAGCAGTATTCTCGAAGATTGATTTGCGCTCAGGATATCATCAGATCAGAGTCAGAGAGCAGGACATCCCAAGACAGCGTTCAGATCTAGGTACGGGCATTGGGAGTTCCTTGTGATGCCATTTGGAGCAACTAATGCGTCGCTGTATTCATGGACCTCATAAATCGTATCTTCATGCCTTATTTAGATCAGTTCGTGATTGTGTTCCTAGACAACATCCTGGTCTACAGCAAGAGTGAAGCGGAGCATGAGCAGCATCTCAGAGTGGTTCTCCAGATTCTCGAGAGCACCAGTTGTATGCCAAGTCCAGTAAATACGAGTTTGGCTCGACCGTATTTCGTACTTGGGTCATATCATCACCAGAAGAGGAGTAGAAGTGGATCCCCAGAAAATTGTGGCTATCAGACGTGGCCAGTGCCCAGCACAGTTGCAGAAGTTCGTAGTTTCCTTGATTTGGCCGGCTACTACCGACGATTTATTTCAGACTTCGCTCGAATTTTCATTGACCCAGTTGACCCGTAAGGATGTGTAGTTTGCTTGGACACCAGAGTGCTAGAGTTCTTTTGAGAAGTTGAAGTGAGGCTTGATGACGGCTTCCATTCTCACACTTTCAGATGGGACCGAAGGATTCTCAATATATTGTGACGCTTCAGGCAGAGGCTTAGGATGTGTTCTGATGCAGCATGGAAAGGTAATAGCTTATGCGTCACGTCAACTTCGTGATCATGAGAGGAATTACCCAACCCATGACTTGGAGCTGGCAGCAGTAGTATTTGCACTTAAGTTATGGAGGCACTATTTGTAGGGAGATAGGGGAGATTTTTACCGACCACAAGAGCCTGAAGTATGTGTTCACTTAGAAGGATCTTAACATGTGTCAGAGAAAGATGGCTAGAACTGCTTGTGGATTATGATATCAACCTGCAGTATCACCCAGGGAAGGCCAACGTCGTTGCAGATGTATTGAGCATGAGAGCCAGAGTTTATTTCCTAACATCGCAACCAGAGCTGTTAACAGATCTTCAGAAGATGGGTATAGAAGTTGTCCTTCATACCAGTATGGCATTGATAGCCAGCATGCAGGTTCAGTCCACTATAGTCGAGAGGATCCGGATGGCATAGTCAGCAGATTCTAAGCTCCAGCGGCTCAGAGCAGAATGTGAGACAGGATGAAGACCGGAGTTATGTATCCATGAAGATGGTAGACTTAGGCATGAAAGGCGTCTTTGTGTACCCGGTGGAGATATCAGATAGGAGATCATGGCAGGAGCTCACAGTTCTCAGTATTCTATTCATCCCGATGGCACGAAGATGTATCGAGATATTCGTCAGCACTTTTGGTGGAATGGCATGAAGAGGGAGATAGCCCGGTTTATCTCTCAGTGTTTAGTTTGCCAACAAGTCAAAGCTGAACATCAGAGGCCAGCTGGACTTCTTCAGTCCTTGCCAATTCTAGAATAGAAGTGGGAGCATATAACCATGGATTTTGTGACTGGATTACCTATCTACGGCCGGTAGAGATGGTATTTGGGTTATTATAGACATGCTCATGAAAGTGGCCCACTTTCTCCATTCAGAGTTAGACAGTTGACGGCTCAGCTAGCAGAAATGTACCTCAGGCAGATCGTCAGACTTCACGTTGTGCCCGTCAGTATCATCTCGGACCGAGACTCCAGATTTACGTTGCACTTCTGGCGTAGCCTACAAGAGAGTTTGGGAACTCACCTCCAGTTCAGCTCAGCTTACCCCGCAGACTGATGGTCAGTCGGAACGCATAATCCAGACTCTTGAAGATATATTGAGATCTTGTACGCTCGACTTCGTGGTTCGTGGGAAGATCACATGTACCTGGTGGAGTTCTCGTACAACAACAGTTTCCAGGCCAGTATCCAGATGGTACCGTTGAGGCACTGTATGGTAGGAAGTACCGATCCCCGCTAGTATAGGACGATATTGGAGAGAGGCAGATGCTCGAACCATAAATGATTGCTCTGACAGTTGAGGTGGTCAGGAGAGTCCGAGATCATCTTCGAGTTGCTCAAGATCGCCAGCGTCATTGGGTCGATTATCATCCGACCCCCTTGAGTTTTATGTCGACGACCATGTATCCTGATGATTTTGCCTAACCGTGGCGTCATTCGTTTCGGCATACGGGGAAAGCTTAGTCCTAGGTATATAGGATCGTTCGACATTCTGGAGTGAGTAGGAGATGTATCCTATCGTCTCGCTCTTCGCCGTCGCTACGTGAGGTGCATGACGTATTCCATGTATCCTAACTACGACGGTATATCCCGGACCCGAGCCATATCCTGGATCATTCAAATTGGTTGTTGGTACCAACCTTTCGTATGAGGAGAGGCCTATGTCTATATTGGACCGGAGAGAGAAGATACTCAAGAACAAGACTATTAGTTTAGTCCGTTGCTTGGGGTCATCCCTCTTTGGGTGAGTCAATATGGGAGCGTGAGGATGATATCCGATCGTAATATTCTGACCTGTTTGACTCGTAAGGTATAATATCTTCCTTATGCCTTATGCTTTCAAATTCTTGTTTGAATGAATGACTGCATGATAGACTGCTTGTTATAACCTGCCTGTGATTATAACTTGTCCTTGCCGCTCTAGCCTCTTAATTAAATTCTGAGGATGGAATTCTTTTAAGCTGGGTAGAGTTGTAATGCCTATAGTTCGTATTACGTATTTTGGAATACGTGTACGTATCTTAACTCGTATTGCATATCTCCTGGCTTGGTTCGGCTTGGGTTGCTTATTGGTTCATCATGAACCAAGGGGAGAACCCCTACCTACCACCACCATCATCATTTATTAGCCCACTCCTTTCTCTCTCTTCTCATTAACTCCTTATTTACTCTTCTTCTCCACCATTACTTCTTCACCTACCAGGAAGAGAGAGAGAGCTTAGGCAAGTGCAACTTGCTTCATGAAGGAATCCTAGTTTTATTGTTCCATTTTCTTTCATGAGATTCTCACACACTTTAGTACTTAGCATTTTAATTTCCATGGCTAAATTCATGTAGATCTAAGTTTATTTCATTTTTAGATTTCTTGGGTTTTGATTTACTTAATACGTTATTTCCAAGTTTTGATGGTTCCATATTGTAGAGAATTTCGTTCTGCCCTATTTTGACCTATGGAAGTCAGAATTTCGACTTCGATGAAGGATTTATGAGCCTTGAAGCCATGGACTCTATGATTCTTCTTTCGGACAAGCAGAGAAGAAGAACATTTCTGAGCCGCATGACAGTCTTCAGCTGCATGGAAGTACTTGACCGCATGAATGTTCATGCGGCAAGTCTCTTTCAGCCGCAGGACTTCTGACCGCAGCCGCGTAAGAACCCCCCTTTTCTTGGCTGCATGAGACCTGATTTCATTCGGCCGCATATACTCACTTCCTGCAGCCGCATAAGGCCTTGACTTGACTTAGCCGCATGGCGCATTACTTTCCAGCCGCATGAAGTCGGTCCCCTGCAGTCGCATAAGGCTTTGGCAATTTTGAGCCGCATAAGATCCGTCCCTTGCTCAGCCGTATAAGTCCAACTTTCCCTGAGCCGCATATACTTGTTGAACCGCAGCCGCATAAGGCCCTAGCAACTCCCCAGCCGCATATGCTTGATTGATCCCCAGCCGCATAGACTTGCATTATTCCAGCCGCATGAAGCCTCAGTATAATCCAGCTGCATGAAGTCGGTTATTTTAGCCGCATAAGACCCGACCCCCTCTTAGCTGCATAAGGCCTTGGCAATCTCAGCCGCATGAGATCCTTTATCTCAGCCGCATAAGATCCAATCTCTTGGCCGCATGAGCTTATTCCCCTAGCTGTCTGGCTCCTTCCACAGTCTTGTCCTCTTTTAAAATTATTATATTATTATCATTATTATTATATTAATTGAAATGCCATATTTATGCTTATATCATGTAAAATTTGATATAATTCCAGGAACACGATAGTGGCCCACCGTGGCGTACTCTTGACTAGTAAACTGACATGATATATCTCGACATGCTGTTACGACAGCTAACCTGACATGACAAGTATGAATGACCTGGACACCGTGGGCGAGTGTATTTGTACAAATAAATCAGTACTATCTTGCATCATGTCTAGGATGGGATCCCTGAGTACCACAGTCAGGGATACCTACTGCAATTGACTAAGGCTAATAAACTAGAATAATTCAGTAGTCATGAAATTTTTTCCAGCTACAAGCAATCCCGTTATCTGGGCGCACCAAGTGGACTTGTAGCCTACCGACGAGTAGGGCACATTTCCAGCACACAATCACGTGTTACATCCTTCATAAACGGACATTCGACCTGGATAACCGGATGGTCTGCAGGGCTTGTGGCTGTTGGGAATAATCTCACTGCATCTTGCTAGTAACTAGGCCTGTGATAACCCTAGTTAGTTAAAGTATCAAGCCGTACTCATTGCTTGGCCGTGATTGATTGGATGGAGTCTAGCACAACTTAGTCTTGTCTTGATCCTGTACAAGATTGTGACATGACACAATTACTTATGCTTGCCTTAATAATAACGATCAGGTCCAGTTCTGTTCAGGCGAAGGGTTACAACCCCGGTCCTTATTTGGTTTAAGGGTTGTAACTGGCTCCGGAGCATTTCTGTGTCCTCTATTCGTTTATTGTCCTTTTTGCTCCCCATGTCATGCTCTTATCTTTTACCTTACTTCAACAGCATGTTACTTATATTGACCTTAGCAATAAAGATCAGGGGTCCAGTTTTGTTCAGGCGAAGGGTTACAACCCCAGTCCTTGTTTAGTTTAAGGGTTGTAACCTGGCTTCCGGAGCAGCTCTGTTTCCTCTCTTCGTTTATTGTCTTATTACCTTATAATAGTATTTGAGACGGGTTTCTATTCAGGAGACGGGTTGCAACCCTGGTCCTTGTTTGGTTTAAGGGTTACAGTCTAGCTACCTGAATGGTTTCCTCGTGCTCAATTTGTTATCGTCATCTCTGTTATTATCAGTATCTTTTAATTATCATACACATTCATTTATGCTATGCTAGTTTTAGTTCCTAAGTGAAGCCTCTTTGTGGCACTTGCACTTTCTGGGGTCTGACCCAGCTGGTTTTGTATGGCCAGATATCGGAGCAGCTCCAGAGGATCTACCTACCTTCCAGCCAGATGGTGACCACCAGGCGTAACCCTGGCAACGAGTGGGTTTTTTTTGTCCTCCCACTTTATTGTAAAATTATTCTTTTGAGCATTTAGCCGGCGACACGTGTTAGCTCGTATTACATCTTTATTCACTGTCTGCCTACGGACTGTAACATGATTGGCAAATCCTAGGGTTGATCATGCATGACTAAAACTCTTGCTAGTCCTGACATTTTGTACGACTAGCATCATGATCATCCGAATATAATGTATGGGATGCCTTACTATTGTATATTTGGTGTTCTGACATCTTGTTACTGTTATTGCTTGCTTGAGATTGAGACAATAGGCTTATTCATGACCATAGGTGACTGATGGATTGTAGTTAAACCCTCATGTATCTAGACAGCCGTGACCGTATAGCGAGGTGGGTTGCACTTCGGTATGCGTAGATGGCTATGTACGCCCCCGCTCTCCAGTATTCTGGTTCTGGGATGTTACAACTGGTTAGTTAGTAGTCTTCACTAATCACCCCTAGATCTATTACAAATTACATAAATGGCCACTAAGGTTTGACTTGGAGAGCACTCCACTATTTTAATATAAATATTAGGATTTTCCTAATTATTTTATATTAATTTCTAACATATTGTTCTCCAATGATACTCAATTATTCACTATCACCATCATTTCCACCGCCGTTGGTCGTCGACCGCCTCCGTCCACTGTGAGCACCATCGTGCGCCACCATGTCAATCGTCGGAGCTTCGTTGGGGTTTGCTACATTTATTAGATCCGCCTCGCCGTAGACGGATCTACGCTCTCCACAGCAGTAGATCTTGTCGGATCTACCCAGATGCGCCACCGCCGTGTCCAAATTGGACATCGATCTCCTTGCCACCCGCCATGTCCGATCAACGTTTTGCTCAGGATCTGTTGCTATGTCCAGATCGGACACAGATCCGTGCCAACTTTAGGCCAGAGACGCCACCCGATCGTGGTGAGTTTTGCCTCGCCATCATCTTCTTCTTTTTGTGACTTCTTTCTCTGCCGCAACGACAGATTTAGCCCGGTCTCGAACAGATCTGCCAGATCCCGACTGCTACTGTGCCTCACCGAGCCTCAAAGACCGACCTCCACTTCGTCAGGATCAGATCCTCCAGTACCTCGTCGAACCCCAAATCTCTGTCGTAGATCTGTCCTTGCCTCACTGTGGTCGAACTGAGTCACCACCATCAGGACCATCGACGGAGTTGCTTGGACAACTGCGACCAATAATGCCGCCTCGAGACACGAACTGCCACAGTTGGTCGATCTTGAGCCATCATTCGACGTTGCCTATTCAAGTCTAAGGTGAGCCCACTTCTTCATCTACTTATTCTTCTTCCTCTGGCTTGGTTAGGTTTTATGAGGAGTAGAGGAGCTTAGGGTTTGAGAGTTTAAGTGAGTGGAGGGTTTTCTTTTGTTTGTAGCGACAGAAGAAATGAGAGGTGAGAGAGAGAAGATGAACGTAGAGTTAGAGTTATTATCAAGTGGCTCGGCCGGGTTAGACTTGTGTTTATGGGCCAGGCTAATGGGTTGAGTAGTTTAGGGATAGAATTGAAGAAAAAAGAAAAGAAAAAGAAAAAAAAAAGAAAAAGAAAAAGAAACAGTAGCAGTAGAGTGGGCTTTAGGCTGAAGCAGCCCAGAGAATAGGAAAAGGAAAAAATAAATAAACGAAAAGTAGACTGGGCTGCGCCCAATATGGACTGGGCTGGAGTAGTTTGGGCTGGGTGTTATTAAAAGTTGTTAGTATTGTTATTATTACTATTATTGTAATAGTTATTATCATTATTATATTAACTTTATAATAATATTTTATGGCAAATATTCTAGTATATTAATATTTATCCTAAAATATTTATTTTACTAGTAGATATTTATCTAACTAATACAATTTTGTTATGCTAGTATCTATATAATATTTTGCTCTGTAGTTTATTAAACTATTTTCTTATTAGAGAGTATAATATTGACGATGATTAATTAACTACTTTATATAAATAATTAACTTATTGTTAGCAATAAATAGTTAGCTAGTTAGCAATATTTAGTTAGTTGTCATCATTTAGAATCTAATCAATTCCCTAATTGATTCTAGTGGACCTAAAGATTACTACATTCTATTACCGATCTTCCAGAGCAAGGCAAGTACTTCTATGATTTTGATTAATTACTTCATGTAGTAATCTTTCATGTTGGACACATTGTTATACGATTTGATTTTATATTTTGGTTAATGATCTTTTATTTGTATCTCGAAGAGGAAAAATACTACAGATATATGACCAAAGCCCAAGTTACAAATTCAGGATGATAGCTTAATCGTACACCTGTTCACGTGTGATTAAGTCGTACATATACTTGCTCCTATTCATAATCTTTACCGAGCCGGTAACATTTTTGTATATATTTCAAATTCACATGTCATAATATTTTGGTATGTCTTATTTTGTTAGATTATGTATTTATGGTCCATGTTCATCATGTTTCGTTATTTCTTTTCTGGTTCATATGTTGTACTTGTTGTTTGCTATTAAATATTAAAGACAAGTATTACAGAGACACTGGATCTGATTGCAAACTTGTTTGTACAAAAGAAAGCCTAGAAAGAAATCCTATGAAACAATCTAAGTACAATTGTTTAATTTCGATTCTGGTGGGTGATGATGGAGGCTCGGGAAAGTGTAGCAACTCTGTCTTACTCCTTGGACTATCAGACACAACCTTTGCTCTTGAAGAAATTTGACAGCCTTTGATTGCCAACCTTTAGCAGGTGTGATATCCTGCTATTTATAGTGATTCCTGCATAAAGCAGATTTTGGGCCGCATAGAGGGCCACGTGGCCACGTGTCTGTAATAGCACACGAAGACTCGATCTTGGGCTGCCAGCAGGTGGGGGTTGTTGAGATTTATTTGTTGTAGAAAATCTGGGTGTTGAGACTTGATCAAATTGCCAAGTGTCCCCCTAACAGAGTAAAATCAATCTTCTGCGGTCCGGATCAACTCCGCCGCATGCAGTCTCAGGAGCCTCTCTTCTGCAGCTCGGATTAGCTTGGCCGTATGAGGTACCATGAGTCTTCCTTCTGCAGCTCAAATTGGCTTGGATGCATGGGATCTTCGAGAGCCTTGCTTCTGCGGCTCGAGTCTACTTAGCCGCATGGGTCTTCGGGAGCCTTGCTTCTGCGGCTCGAGTCCACTTGGCCGCATGGGGTCTCCAGGAGCCTTGTTTCTGCGCTTGAGTCCACTTGGCCGTATGGGGTCTCTAAAAGCCTTGTTTCTGCAGCCTAGATCAACTTAGCCGCACAAGCCTCATATGGCTCTTCCTTCTGCGGCCTGGATTAACTTGGCCGCATAACACCTATGCGGTCAGCAACGATTTTGAGAGGATTTCATTTGTCTCTCTTTTGACTTTTCAATGGAGATGAATTTGACCGATCCTCCTCCTTGGCGATTGCTAGTACTGCAGATTATGGATCTCCTTGTTCGAAGAAGATTTGACGATAAACTCCCTTAAAAGATTGTGATGCGCCGGGTTGAGACAATGCACCTAACTGAGACATCTGAGTAATGTGTCTAGTTGAGAGTAGGCCGTTACGAAGTCTTCAACTGGTATCATGCTTCCGAGATAATGTCAGAAAGGTTTAGCAGGTTGTGGTGGCTGGAACACAGACACCTTGTGGTGGAGCCACTGTCTTGTGGAAGCAGTAGTTGATGGCGACTTGGGTGCAGTGATATCCTGAAAAGGGATCCTCGCACGCCAAGGTTGCTTCTCTCTCCTTATGTTTGTGAATGACCACCTCTCACAAGTCGAAAGCATATTGATCTACCTTTGCATCCATTTTGTGGGCCCGGGTATCCCGAGCGCCCGGGTGCATAGGTATCATATTTGCTCCCTGATCTGAGGCTAGTAAAGCACTTGCTTTCGATCGTTGTAGGGAGACATTTGGGCATATTTTCTTTCTGATCTGAGGCTAGTAAAGCACTTGCTTTCGATATTGTAGGGAGACTTTTGGGCATATTAGCTCCCTGATCTGAGGCTAGAAAAGCACCTGCTCTCAATCGTTGTAGAGAGACTTTTGGGTCCTACCCTGTCCGTTTGCCGCAGAGGGCTGGACACGGAAGGTTTTGTACAACTTTTCATTAGGGACCCGTGTAACAGTTAACGGTACCCGCTGATGGTCAGCAGATTGGACAGTTGACTGGGCTTGTTGAGCTCGCACTGCCCAAGACTTCTTCGACTTAGTTCCGAAGGTGCGTAGTAGAAAGAGTCCAAGTTGGCAAACGCACCCGAGTCGACTCTGTACTGTTTACCATGGTAGCACGCATGATTTTGAGCACACATCTCTGGTTTACTGTTGGCATAGCATGTTTGAGGCGCATGGCCCATATTGTCTTGGATTTTTTCATACTAGCCTGCGAGGCGCATAGTACTCAGAACCCAACTCATCCTCGTCATGACATGAGTGATTATGTTGAATGATTCTTTTCTTTTTTTATTTTGGTACCCTTTTCAAAGAGGCAAGGGGGCTCTATATATAAAATAGAATGAGCCATTTCTTCTTCTCCTTTCCGATGTGGGACTAAAAGCAATATCCATGCTTCTACAAGACCCCCTTCAAAGTTTTCAAATTACAAATTTGGAATACTTTGAATAAGAAGCCTAGATAGTAGAACTGTTTAGGCATGACAATGGACGTGATAGGTTTGGATACTTTGCTGGAGATTTTATGTGGTCTTATCATCCTTGGCGTACCTTGGTTTTAGGTACAGATAGTAAGTTGAGAGAGAAAACCATATATTTACTCAGAGGTGATATGGACGTGGTAAATATGAGGTTGATGGTAGAGCTTTCCTACTCAGAGGTGATATGGACGTGGTAGGAATGAACTCGGTGAGGATACACAGAACAACTCAGAGGTGATATGGACGTGGAAGTTCTATGACTGATATGCCATAACGTAGGGGTTGTTGCATGGGGTGTTTACTCAGAGGTAAGGTGGACGTGGTAAACATTTGTTTTTAGCATCATCTGCTTTGTAAGGGGTAGGAAAACAACTCAGAGGTGATGTGGACATGGTTGTTCTACTACTGGGGAGTGAATGCAACGGAACAACTGGACTCAGAAGCATATGATTTTGAGGGAAGGGGTACTTGTACTAGAGGGTCTAATACAGCATTTGTGATTGGCAGAAGATATCCCACTTGGGGGACTTTTTTGTGGACCTATTGCCCTTTTGTGCATTTGGAGATGCTAGCAATAGATTTGAACGATTTTTGTGGACCTATTACCCTTTTGCGTACTGGTGGTACGAGTAATAGATTCGAATGGTTTTTGGTGGTCCTATTACCCTTTTGCACACTGGTGGTACGGGTAATAGATTTGATTGATTTTTGATGGACCTATTATCCTTTTGCGTACTGGTGGCGCAGGTAATAGATTTGATTAATTTTTGGTGGACCTATTACCCTTTTGCGTACTGGTGGTACGATAATAGATTCGATGATTTTTTGTGGACCTATTACCCTTTTGTGCACTGGTGGTGCGGGTAATAGATTTGAAAAAAACCTACAGAGGTAATATGGACGTGATAGGTTTTGTGGTCTTAACATCGTGATTTTATTCCGAGTTGGGTACATGTGTTAAGTTAGGAGATTATCTATATTAGAGGTAATATAGACGTGACATACGATAATCATGAATAATTTTTGGTGGACCTATTACTCGTCTGGCACTGGTGGTGCGAGTAATAGATTTTGAGACAAAACCCAATAGAGGTAATATGATGTGATAGGTTCTGTGGCCTTAACACCATGATTCTATCCCGGGTTGGGTACATGTGTTAAGTTAGAAGATTATCGGTATCAGAGGTAATATAGACGTGATATACGATAATCAGGACCAGGAAGTTTGCTCAGAGATGGCAATAAGCCTGGCAGACTCCGGTAGGATGAAGCATTAGAGTGGAAGTTCAGAGGTATCAGTATACATGACTCGCCACTCAGGGAGATGCGATGTGAATCCACTCGAAGCTAATAGAGTGTAAGTTCAGAGGCACTTGGTGTACATAACTCAATAGTCTGGAAGATTTGGTGGTTTCAGGAAGTACCAGCATGTCCTCAGACATAGTATTTCTTAGAACTTACCGTTTATGGGCATCATGAGCTAGTCTCCATTTTGTTTCGTGAGCCGATATGCGCCATTGGAGAATACGGACTCGATGACAAATGGGCCCTCCCATTTGGGCTGGAACTTATCGGCGGTTTTGTGAATCATGACCATCGGTCTGCGAACGCCAAGACGAGATCGTCTACTTGGAATGTCCTCTGCTTACTTTCTTATTGAAGGCCCGAGAGATGCATGCTTGATAGAGCTCGATGTTTTGTTGACCTTGTAAACGCTTCTCGTCTAAGGCTTCCAATTCTTGTAGCCATCGGCGGTAGTTATCGTCCGACGTCAACCGGTAAGTAAGGGCCACACAAAATGAGGGGATCTGGGTCTCCAATGGGAGAACTGTCTTGCTCCCGTAAACCAGAGAGAATGGTGTATTTCCTGTAGTCGTCCGAATGGTAGTGCGGTATGCCCATAAGCATTCGCCCAGCTTTTCATTCCAGTCACGTTTTTTTGAAGACACGTACTTTTTGAGAAGCTTGATTATGGTCTTGTTAAAAGCTTCAGCCAAACCATTAGCCGATGTGTTGTTGGCCGTTGAAGCCACATTCTGAATCTGATTTTTATCACAGAATCGATAGAAAGCATGGCTTGCGAACTGCGGATAATAATCATGAATGATCCTCCGGGGCAGTCCAAAATGGTAGACGACGTGATATTCATGAAACTGATCACATTGATGTCTTTACCTCTGCAAGTGGAACAGCTTCCGCCCACTTGGAGAAGTAGTCGGTGATTGCAAGTATAAACCGGTGTCCCATAGATGACGGCGGGGCGATCGGACCAATGATGTCCATTTCCCATGCTTCAAATGGTTAAGAGGCCACTGTTTGGTGTAATAATTCGGATGGCATATGTATGAAGTCTGCGTGGATCTGACAAGCCTTACACTTCTTCGCATAATTGACCGTGTCTGCTACCATCGTAGGCCAGTAATAGCCCATTCGACGGAGACGGTCCTGCAACTTCGGGCCAGGTTGGTGAGTCGCAAACGCCATCGTGAGCCTCGTGTAGGGCTTTCTTGGCTTCTGCTTTTGACAAGCATCTTAACAGTAGCATGTCGTAGGATCGTCGATATAACATTTTTGTTTCTGTGTCATAGGAGAATCTGAGAGAACGCCTTCTGATTGAAGTTGCTTCTTTCACATTCTCAGGCAGGATTCCGTAGACTGCAAAATTGATGAACGGGAGTCTCCAGTCTTGCACATCAATGGCTATCTGGGCGGAGTAACTCGTACCTAGTTGAACATTGTTTTTGGGATAGACCAGCTCATGGCCTATCACGGCGACTAGATGATGAGCATGATTTAGAACCGCCAAAGAAGCGACGAGGCCTGCTAGGGTGTCGGCTTCAATATTTTGGAGCCTAGGAACATGCTCTATAAAGAACCCCTCCAAGGTTGTAATGATGGCAATCGCTGTCTAATGATAAGGAATCAGGTCTACGTTACGAACCTCGTATGAGCCTCGAATTTGATTAACAATCAACTGCGAGTCGCCATATGCTTCTAGGTATTCGATCCCCACTTATTTTGCGAGTCGGAGTCCGATGACCAGAGCATTATATTTAGCTACATTATTTGAACAGGGTTCTGTGAGTGAATATGCCCGATTGACCACCAATCCAGAGGAAGAAATTAATACTATCCCGATTCCAGCGACGATGTCACCTTGGGGCCCCGTCCTTGAAGCACTATCGAAGAACATCCGCCACACAGCATCATGTGAAGTCATGTTTGAATTAATAACTTTGTCTGGGATTTCTTTATAGATTCTGGTTACTTCTGAGCATGGATGGACTGCTATGAAGTCGTCTAAGACTTGGCCTTTGACAGCCTTCTGTGGAACGAAAACCATGTTGTAGGGGGATAACAGTATCGCCCAGGTGGCTAGATGAGAACTGAGTGCGCCCGGCTTGTTCATGAGAACCCTGAGAGGGTTAACTCGTGAGATGACATAGATGGTCTGCCATGTCATATAGTGTCTTATTTTTGGAATGGCGAACACTAAGGCAAGGCATTCCTTCTCCATGACAGTGTACCTATGCTTTGGCCCTACCATCATTCGGCTGAGGTAAAAGATGGCTTGTTCGTGCCCTGCATTATTGTTCTGTACTAGCAAGGCACCGAAGGAGTGTTCCATTCCCCGTACATAGAGCAGGAAGGGCTTTCCAGCAACCGGGACTGCCAGAACCGGCAGATTCGACAGGTATTCCTTAATATCATCAAAGGCGCGTTGACATTCCTCATTCCATACGAAAGAGATGCCTTTCTTCTTGAGTTATATGAATGGTTGACATCGCCCTGAAAAGTTAGATATGAACCTCCTGATGTAGGCTAGTCTTCCCTGAAGGCCTCGAAGTTCGCGGAGGTTCCTCGGTGGAATCATCTCCAGGATTGCTTTCGTTTTATCGGGGTCTATGTGAATACCCTGACAAGTAATGACAAAGCCCAAGAATTTCCTACTGGATACGCCCAGGAAGGACTTGGTGGGATTCATCTTTAGATTGTGCGCTCGCATAAGGTCGAACACTGTCCTAAAATTATGTAAGTGATCATCCTTGGAGCGACTTTTAACGACAATGTCGTCAACGTAACACTCCACTATCTTGCGCAAGTGATCTCTGAAGATGACACTCATAGCTCATTGATATGTAGCACCGGCGTTCTTTAGGCCGAAGGGCATGATTGTGTAATAATACACGCCTATCGATGTTCGAAACGACGTATGCTTCTCATCATCCAGAGATATTTTGATTTGATTGTACCCCGAAAAGTCATCCATAAAGGACATGCACTCGAAACCACATGTATTATCGATAATTATGTCGGTGATTGGAAGAGGGAATTCATCCTTAGGACATGCCGCATTCAGATTGTGGAAGTCGATGCAGATTCGGATCTTTCCATTCTTTTTGACGACTGGTACTATATTAGCTATCCAGTTTTGGGTGCTGCTTCTCACGGATAAAACCGCTAGCTATAAGCTTGTTTACTTCTGCTTCGATGGATTTCATGAATGTCTGGACGGAACCGCCGTTCTTGTTGTTTGACTGGTTTTGCGTCCAGATGAATCTTGAGCTTATGAAGTGCGATCTCGGGTTTAGCCCTGGCATGTCCTCATAGCTCCAAGTGAAAATGTCGATATATTCTCTAACGAGTTGCAACAGTGACTCCTGCTAATCGTCCGTCAGGCTTTTACTGACGAAGATTGGCTTTGGAGAGGATTCGTCGCCGAGGTCAACTTGCATGACCTCGTCTTCAGTGGGAGGGTCTCGTTGTTCAAAGCGGTTCTCCCACTGTGCATATAGTTGTTGGGCCCATGGCTCCAATTCAATGGATTCGGACAGATCTTCGTCCTCTTCCTGAATGTCAGCGGATGACAAGTTGACAGAAAATATCTGCCTGAATATATTCCAATGCTATCATCAAAATCGTATGTAGGTGATTCGGATGAGTGAGAATGCCACTCGCATTTCTCATCGAAACTCTCGGGCGTTGTACATTGCTCGAAGCTCCTGGACTTCCCTCCTTGCCTCCAAGGCTTCGTATGCAGCTGAAGGAGTGGATGATCCTAGAGGATTATCACCCAAAAGAGGAGCGGTCATGTTGGAGTCCGTGTTGACGGCGGGTCCCAAGCTTGTTTGTCCAGGCGTCCTTGCTGGTTGAGTCGGCAAGGCAATTTTGATTTCGTCTACCGACTTGACCAAGGATAGGAGCATGGCCTCAACTACTTCTAGACGTTGTCAATCCGTAGGTCCTTTATGATCATTGTCGGCCATAAAGACTGTCTGTACATGGATAGACGTAGAAGGGACCGTAGAAGAGGTGCTCTCCGTGTCATACCCCCGTACAGTAAAATCAGCGGAGAACGTTGGAATGTTCTTCTCATCGAACTCAGAAGGGGTGCTATCCCCTGAGCAGGAAGCTACGTCATCTTGGCGAAGGCGGTCACCCTAGGGGACTTCCAAATTTGTTGCATAATTCCAGTGGATCGCTACCCCTATGTATCCTCTTGGAACACCGAGTTGTCGCATACATTGACGAGACTGCTACCCCCAACTTCATCTACCCCCAGGGTGGCTGAGGATGCACCCCCGGGTGTTGGAAGCTTCTTTCTGGAATGGATGCCTAGGTAGACACCCCCTGTGGTTGTCGACGACAATCATCCAGATGAGAGTTTCCTTGTAGTGCTGACTGAGATTGCCAGGCTAGAGGAGCCTGTCTTCTTTCCTCCCTTGCCGGCAGGAACCTTCCGAGTTGAATTACAGGAGGCGAAAGGAAATTCCTCGTCTCCTAAAATTTGTACCTGTTTCTCGAGTTGTCGTCGGACAGGTGCTGACTGGTGCAGTCGTTGGAAGATGGACTGCCGGTCTTTAGGTGCTGCTGTCTTGTTGTCGCAGCAGTTGATGATGACTTGGGTACAATGATGTCCTAAAAATGGCTCATCACATACCAAGGTTGCTTCTCTCTCCTTGCGTTTGTGTTACGCCCCAGAACCAGAATACTGGAGAGCGGGGGCAGACATAGCCAGCTACGTATATAAAATGGATTCCATCTCGCTATACGGTCACGGCTGTCTAGATACATGAGGGTTTACTACAAGCCAACAGTCTCCTATGGTCATGAACAAGCCTAGTGTCTCAATCACAAGCAAGTAAGTAAATGTTACAAGATGTATGATCATTAAATATACAATGATAAGGCATCCCAAATATTACATATTCAGCTGATCATGAAGCTAGTCGTTACAAAATGTTAGGACTAGCAAGAGTTTAGTCATACATGATCAACCCTAGGATCTGTTAATCATGTTACAGCCCGTAGGCAGACAGTAAATAAAGTACAATCGAGCTAAACAGGTGCTCGTCGGCTAAACACCTCAAAAGAATATTTTTACAATAGAGCGGGAGAGCCAAAAATAACCCACTCGTTGCCAGGGTTCCGTCTAGTGGCCACCATCTGGCTGGAAGGTCGGTAGATCCTCTGGAGCTGCTCCGAAATCTGGCCATACAAAACCAGCTGGGTCAGACCCCAGAAAGAGCAAATGCCACAAAGGAGGCTTCACTTAAGAACTAAAACCAGCAATCAGCACAGGAATATAAATATAAATAAAATAAGGACTGGAATAAAAGGAAACATATCAGGATGATATACGACGAGATAATCATGGAACTATTCAGATAACCAGGTTACAACCCGTGAACCAAACAAGGACCGGGGTTGTAACCCTTCGTCTGAACGGAGCTTGGTTTCTCACCATTTATCGGTAAAATAAATACAAGCATTCTGGTTGTTCAATGATCTGGAACAGGATCAGGGCAGACTAGACTGGTTAGACTCCATCCAATCATTTTACGGCCAAGCAAAAATTACGTCTTGATACTTTAACTAACTAGGGTTGTCACAAGCCTAATTACTAACAAGATGCAGTGAGATTATTCCACAGCCACAAGCCCTGCAGACCATCCAGGTTACCCGGGTTAAAAGATTAGAGTTGAATTCAGGTGGGTACATCGTCCAGGAAATGAATGTACCCTTAGGTAGCTTGAAGGGTGCAACACATGACAGTGTGCTGGAAATGTGCCCTACTCGACGGCAGGCTACAGATCCCAAGGCGTGCCCAGGTAACGGGATTGCCTGTAGCTGGGAAATCTCTTCATGACTAATGTATTAATCTAGTTATTAGTCCTTAGTTCATTTCAATAGGTACTCCTGACCGTGGTACTCAGGAGTCCCATCCTAGACATGATGCAAGACAGGACTAGTTTATTTATACAAGCACAATCACCCACGGTGTCCAGGTTAATTATACAGGTCATGTCATGTCAGGTAGCCGTCGTAACAGTTATTCGAGATAATCATGTCAGGTAATCATGTCAAGTGTACTAGTCAGGAGTGCGCCACGACGGGCCACTATCAGGCCATGTCATGTTACTCATGTCAGGAGTGCACCACTACGGGTCACTATCGTGTCAGGCTCAGTTATCAATTCCAAACATATCAAGTAAATTCGTGATTATCAAGTTCAGGACAAAAGGCGTAAGGATATAAAATGGACGTTAAATATCTAATAAAATATCAATATATAGGGCTATAGAAGATCAAAGGTAATCAGGCTACGCTCAAGCCAGGCTACGCTCAGGCTAGCGTACGCTCAGGTCTGCGTACCAAAGGATCCATATACTTCCAATGGGAAGCGTACGCAAGGGTCAGCGTACACAAGGGCACGCTCAAGCTACAGGTCAGTGTACGCTCAAGCTAGCGTACGCTCAAGACTGCATACGCTCGAGCTAGCGTACGAAAGGGGCCAGCGTACGCCTTGCTCGCTTAAGCTAGCGTACCAAGGCACGCGTACGCTCAAGCTAGCGTACGAAAGCTAGCGTACGCTCAAGACACACTGCCAACAGGCAGCGTATTAAGGTGAGCGTACGCTCACTAAAGAGCAGCGTACGAAGGCTAGCGTACGCTCGCTAAACAGCAGCGTACGAAGGCTAGCGTACGCTCGCTAAAGAGCAGCGTACGAAGGCTAGCGTACGCTCGCTAAAGAGCAGCGTATGAAGGCTAGCGTACGCTCACTAAACAATAGCGTACGATGGCTAGCGTACGCTCACTAAACAGCAGCGTATGACTCAGTGGCGTAAGCTAAAAAGCTAGCTCACTGTTCACTGTCTTCACCAAATGGCAAGAACAGTAAGAACTCTAAAGTTGAATCTAAGCTTCAATTGTCCAAATCTTGGTCAAAACAAGTCCGAATCCAACTTTCCAAAGGTCAAAATTGGGTAGAAAGAAATGCTCTACAACATGGAACCATCAAAACTTGAAAACAAGGAAGTTTAATAGATCAAAACCACCAAAATCCGAAAGTAACAAAACTCTAGATCTACAAGAAATAAAGCCTCAGAATGGAGAATGACAAGTTCTAATGTGGTTTAGAATCATTAGGAGAAGCTAATGAAACCATCAAAAGAAGTTCTCTTGTGAAAGCAAGTTGCACTTGCCTATGGTGTTCTTGGTTGGTGGAGAAGAGTAATGGTGGGGGAAGGAGAAGTAAATGAGAATTATGGAGAGAGAAAAAGAAGAAATGGCAATAAATATCAAAGGTGGTGGTAGGTAGGGGGGGTTGTGGTAGAAATGAAGGAGAAGCATAGGCTAAGGTGTTCCACCCTTGGCCCATGATGAACCAAGCATTGGGCCGGCCGAACCAAGCTAACCCAAACCGAGAGTAAACAAGCCAAGCCAAACCAAGGAGATATGCAAATACAAGATAAAATACGTATACGTATTCCAAATACGTAATACGAACAACAGGCATTACAGTTTGTGAGTAATCACCTCTCGTAAGTCGATAGCAACTTAATCTACCTTTGTATCCAATTTGTGGACTCGGGTACTCCGAACACACGGGTGCGTAGGTATCATGTTTGCTCCCTGACCCAAGACTAGTAAAAGAACTTGCTCTCGTTCATAATTGGGAGACTTTTGGGACCCACCCTGTCCGTTTGCCACTGAGGGCTGGACGCGGATGGTTCTGTACAACTTTCCATCAGGAGCCCGCATAACAGTTAATGGTGTCCGCTGACGGTCAGTAGCTTGGACAGTTGACTGGGCTTGTTGGGCCTGTACTGCCCTAGACTTCTTCGACGTAGCACCCGAAGGCACGTAGTAAGAAGAGTTTAGATTGGAACATTCCTCATTCTCAATAGGCCGTATGGTGTCGGTTTCGTATGAGAGACGGTCGAAAACATAGCTTCTGATAGTGCCGTATGGGGGCAGCCTATCTGCGGCCAGGAGTGGCTGCCGTATAGGCCATCTGCCTGCGGCTAGAGTTGGCTGCCGCATATGCCATCTGCCTGCGGCTAGAGTTGGCTACAGCATAGGCCATCTGCCTGCGTCCAGAGTTGGCTGCCGTATAGGTAGACTACCCATTTTTCTTATGCGGCCTCTTCTTCGTCCGTATGAGTTTTCCTTGTGCCGCCAAAAGCTCAGCATTGTAGTATTTTTCTCTGCTGGATTTATGGACAGTGGGGTTCTCTGCAGTCTGAAACAAGGCCGCAAGAAAGCTTTGATCATCGTCTTGGGCTGCAGAAGGAGCTTCTGCAAGAACCTGGCGTGGGGCGGCTGTTTTACGCTTCGACGTCCTGCGGGTTCTCTTTGGGTTGGCTCGCTTCTGTGATGGGCTGGCGCTCCCTTAAGAGAGCATTTCTTCGAATGTTTGTTGGTCAAAACGGACCATAAGCATTTGCTGTGTAGAGTCGAGTTTGGGTGTGTCGGATTGCGTCACCAACTTCTCATCAGAGGAGAAGGAAGTCCCCAGTAGAGTCGCCATCGTGTTTGCCATTAAATATCAAAGACAAGTATTACAGAGACACTAAATTTGATTGCAAACTCGCTTGTACAAAAGAAAGCCTAAAAAAATCTTAGGAAACAATCGAAGTACAATTGTTTAATTTTTGATTCTGGGGAGTGACGATGGAGGCTCGGGAAAGTGTAGCAACTCTCCCTTGCTCCTTGGACTATCAAACACAATTTTTGCTCTTAAAGAAATTTGCCAGCCTTTGATTACCAACCTTTAGCATGAGTGTGATACCCTGCTATTTATAGTGATTCCTACATGAAGCAAATTTTGGGCCGCATAGAGGGCCACGTGGCCACGTGTCTGAAATAATACACGAAAACTCGATCTTGGGCTGCCAGCTGGTGGGGGTTGTTGAGATTTCTTTGTTGTAGCAAATCTGGATGGTTGAGACTTGGTTAAATTTCCATGTGTCCCCCCCAACAGAGTAAAATCAATCTTTTTTGGTCCGGATCAACTTGGCCGCATGCGATCTCAGGAGCCTCTCTTCTGCTGCTCGGATCAGCTTGGCCGCCTGAGGTACCAAGAGTCTTCCTTCTGCGGCTCAAATTGGCTTGGCCGTATGGGATCTTCGAGAGCCTTGCTTATGCCGCTCGAGTCTACTTAGCCGCATGGGGTCTTCGGGAGCCTTGCTTCTGCGGCTCGAGTCCACTTGGCCGCATGGGGTCTTCAGGAACCTTGTTTTTGCGGCTTGAGTCCACTTGGCTGCATGGGGTCTCCAAGAGCCTTGTTTCTGTGGCCTAGATAAACTTAGCCGCATAAGGCTCATGCGACTCTTCCTTCTGCGGCCCGGATCAACTTGGCCGCATAACGCCTAAACGGTCAGCAACGATTTTGAGAGGATTTCATTTGTCTCTCTTTTGACTTCTCAATGGAGATGAATATGACCGATCCTCCTCCTTGGCGAGTGCTAGCACTGTGGATTATGGATCTACTTGTTCGAAGAAGATTTGACAATGAACTCCCTTAAAAGATTGTAATGCGTCGGGCTGAGACAATGCACCTAACTGAGACATCTGAGTAATGCGTCTAGTTGAGAGTAGGCCATTACGTCGTCTTCAATTGGTATCATGCTTCCGAGATGATGTTGGAAAGGCGCAGCAGGTTGCGGTAGAGACTTCCTTGGTGGTGGAGCCACTGTCTTGTGGCAGCAGTAGTTGATGGCAACTTGGGTGCAGTAATTTCCTGGAAACGGCTCCCCGTACGCCAAGGTTGCTTCTCTCTCCTTGCGTTTGTGAATGACCACCTCTCGCAAGTCGAGACCAGATTGATCTACCTTTGCATCCATTTGTAGGCCCGGGTATCCCGAGTGCCCGGGTGCGTAGGTATCATATTTGCTCCCTGATCTTAGGCTAATAAAGCACTTGCTCTCGATCGTTGTAGGGAGACTTTTGGGCATATTTGCTCCCTGATCTGAAGCAAGTAAAGCACTTGCTCTCGATCGTTGTAGGGAGACTTTTGGGACCTGTCCTGTCCGTTTGCCGCAGAGGGCTGGACACGGAAGGTTCTGTACAACTTTCCATAACGAGCCCGTGTAACAGTTAACGGTACCCGCTGACGGTCAGCAGATTGGACAGTTAACTGGGCTTGTTGAGCCCGCACTGCCCTAGACTTCTTCGATTTAGCTCCCGAAGGTGCATAGTAGGCAAATGCACCCGAGTCGACTCTGTACAGTTTACCATCGGTAGCATGCATGATTTTGAGCACGCATCTCTAGTTTACTGTTGGCATAGCACGTTTGAGGCGCATGGCCCGTGCTTCCTTGGATTTCTTTATACTAGCCCGCGAAGGCGTATAGTACTCAGAACCCAACTCATCCTTGCCATGACAGCGAGTGATTCTGTTGAGTGATTTTTTTGGTGCACTTTCCAAAGGAGGCAAGGGGCTCTATATATAGAATGGAATGAGCCATTTCTTCTTCTCCTTTCTGATGTGGGACTAAAAGCAATATCCATGCTTCTACACTTGTTCCATTATTAGAGATTGTACTTTGCTCCGCTCCTGACTAGATATGCTACAAGTGAGCTTGAGACTATTTGTTCGACCTTCTATGAACCGGAACTCAAGGCCTTAGTTAAACAGGATGACACCATGACTCAGGATCTAGGAGTTGCTGTAGAGATCTAGCTCTAGTTTCATTACTTAGATTTTATCTTGTGGCCTTACTTTTGGCATTGTATTATGAGGGTATATGTGGATGTGGATTGACACCTTTATTTCTGTCTCTGGATTTGTCTCTGGTATAGTTGTAAAATGTGTGATAAATAACTTAACATGTGGTGGTGTACTGTGATGAACTTTAGAAACGTATTAGATGCTGTGATGTAGATTTTATCATATCTTTAGAGTTTTTAGATACTTAGTATAACTTACTACGTTGAGTCTACAACGTAGGCTGGGCGTGTCCGACTCATATCCGGTTATTCGATAGCGGATCGTGATAATTCTCCTTGGATAGTTAGGCCCAACACTCATCCAACCATTGACAAAAAACTTTTTCTCATCTGAATGTTGGAAGTGTTTATAGGAATGAAATGTAAAGTGCTATATTCTAGAGGGGGTGAATAGATAGATAGCAAAAAATTAGCTATTTAAAAATGTTAGCAACAAGATCACAAAATATATATCACAAGTATGTAAATAAAAAAGTAGAGATCAGAAAGAAAACACAAACACGGCGATATATAATGGTTTCCCTCTTATGAGGACAATTCCAATAGAAAGAACTCTAGCTTCAAGTTGAATCCACTATGGAAAAATACTGTAAGTAGGGCTGCAAACAAGCCAAGCCGAGCCAAGCTTTTGTAAGCTTGAGCTTGGCTTGACTAGAAATAATCGAGCTCAAGCTCGAGCTTGATAATTTTTTTATTTTAGAGCTTGAGCTTGGCTTGAGCTTGTTTATATTAAGCTTGAGCTTGGCTTGGTTTGAGCTCGAGCTTGGCTTGATAAGCAAGCTTGATTCAAGCTTGATAAGCAAGCTTGATAAGCTCAAAATCAAGCTCGTTAAGCTTGATTTCAAGCTCGCTCGACTTTATTTTAAGCTCATTAAGCTTGATTTCAAACTTAACGAGCTCTATTTCATTTTAGTTAGGTTTGAATTCAAGTACCTATAATATTAACAATTTATTTATAAAAATTTAATTAAGAAAGTTACATAATATTAATTATTAAGGACATATAAATATATAATACACACAAATATAATGCACACAAATATATATATATATATATATATATATATATATATATATATATATATATATATATATATATATATATATATATATATAAAATTAGAATTCAACAAAGAACAAATGAGCTTCTAAACAAGCTACTAAACGAGCTCCTAAACGAGCTTCTAAACGAGCCAGCTCGCGAGCTTAAACGAGCCGAGTACTTCTAAGCTTGAGCTTGGCTCGTTTATTAAATGAGCTCGAAAATGAAGCTTGAGCTCAGCTTGTTTACTAAGCGAACCGAGCTCAAACGAGCTTTTATCGAGCCGAGCTTCGAGCAGCTCGCTAACGGCTTAGCTCATTTGCAGCCCTAACTGTAAGTTTTCATCCGAAGTCCTTACAACTTCTACAATGCGAGCATTGATCCGAAGTAGTCGAGCAACTTCATTTGTGAAGTATCTTTCTTCAATCAAGCCTCTTATTACAATTACTCTGAAACTTCTAGACCGTACTGCCCTGGCAAATCGACTAGAGGATTTTAACTGGCTTAAAATTTTAAAATAAAAGAGCTTAGAACACTTTGGAATACCGCAGTTGGCTTAGAGAAAAGAGAAGAGAAGAGAGAGAGGTGTATTGAAATGTAGGAAATTCTTCTCTATTTATAGTTTTCCAAAGACAGAATTCGGATAGAATTCGGACATAATTCTTTGAGAGAATCATAGCAAATAGACGTTGCATTTATAACTGAGGGATGACCAAGTTCAAAATCAAACAAGCGCTAACCGAACTCGAGTAGAATTCTGGCCGAATCGGGCTGAATTCAGGCTGAATTCTCATGGGGTGCATAGTTAGATTTTTGGAATTTTTGCAATTGGTTTTTGGTCTTTTTTAAAATTTTAAACGCAGTCAGGAGCTTTTAGTAAAATGGGCTATTTTTAAAATAAATGCTATTTTGAAAAAAATTTGGAATAGTCTATTTGCCAGTATAACGGTGAACATTATATTTTAGACTCAATAAAATATAAAAATTATATTGAATATGAAATACAGACTCATGTGGCAAAACGACTTCGATCTTGAACGGAACGGTAGCAGTTCTCAGTAATCGTCCAAGTTACCCTTATATCGAGACAGGTTAGATCAATTATTAAAATTAGGTTCGACCATGACCAATGGGCCAATAGTATTACCCGTCAATCTTCTCAAGTTTATTAAAACTTGTATCGAGAAGGATGGTAGTTATTTCTGAAACAGATCTAGATGGAAGAACAGTCAAAGACAGAGACTTCAACGTGAAAATAAATTTGCTCCTTGTTCTGAATAGAACGATCAGAGACAGAGACTTCAATGTGCAAATAAATTTGCTTTATTTTCTGATTTTATAAGATTTCGAAGACTTCCTACAAACATGTTTACTCTCCTACTTTTCTTAAGCTGGGACTTCGGAGATTCCTGCAAACAAGTTTGCTCTCCAAAAGTACATAAACTGAGTTATATGATTTTGAATATTCCGACAAACAAATTTGCTCTTCAAACTTGAGAAGATTATGACCAATGGGCCAACAATCTCCCATATTTTGATAATTGACAAACCTTGACCGATATAACATCTTGATCTTTTGATTTAAAAAGAATCAAACTTGTAGTATATTTGTTCAGCTTTTATGGTACTGTATCCTCATAAAAAAATTCTTGAATCTTGCAATAAGATGTTAGATCATATTTCTCCCCCGTCGTCACTTACCAAAATAATTGCAAAGGGAGAAGCTCCCCCGCAATTCATGCATAAGAAACAAACGTTGAAGAAATACAAAAAAATAGATAGAATAACATATATTTCACAGGCAGTTATATGTAAGAAGCATAAACTGAAAGAAATAGTGCTACACAAAAAAATGCATACACGATATAAGAAAGAATAGTACGATACACACTAAAATGCATACTAATAAGAGAATAATAACTAGATGTTCCAAATACATCAACTTAGCATTAAAAGTCTCAGTGCTAAAAATAAAGAAAGATAAAGTACTATCTTGAAATGTCGGGGCATTTTCAAGCATACATAGACAAAATAAAGTCTAACTAGATAACATCTTGACAAAGTACATAACGCCTAGACCAAAAATCCTCAGAGTCATCAACATCAGCGCCAGCAGTGCCTCCATGACCAGATGGTCCAGTTCCAGAAGTGCCAGCTCCAGAAGAATGTGGAGTAGGAGGAGCAGGAGGAACAGCTGCGCTGCGACGAGAAAGCTGAAGATACTTGGGCCCAAAGTCATGAGCACAAGTGGATAGATCAATCTCAAAATATTGAAAGATGATTGGAAGGATCATTGCGTAAGCCAGGTTTCTATTCATTTCACGACAACGATCCATCATCTAAATGATAGTCTTGGGGACAAAAAAGGAATCCCCTTATGAATGTGGTAAAGAGCAGACATTTCAAGGGTAGTCACATCGTCCTTTGAAGTGGATTTGGACAATGTAGGAGCGTAAAAAGTACTTCAAAGACCAAGTCAAAGAAGTTTAGAACTTTACGCAATTCAAACTGAGTCAAACTCAGACTCTACGCGAGCTACTTTCTACGCATGCTATTCTCTACGCAAGAAGCTTTTACGGAAGAGTTATCCTCCACTTTTACGCCGGGGATAGACTGTCAGGCCACATTTAATGCGAGTGATTTGATCTGACAGAATAATTTTCTGACAGCAGGATTGCACAGAAGTCGAGAAGATTAGATTTACACTAAACCCAATACTGTCGTTTAGTGTGCAGATGGGCTACTTTACGCTCAATAAACTACTTCTTTTACGCACGATAGCTATTCGAGATTTTTACGCTCAAGACTATTATGTGCATAAAGTTTTTTTGAGCTAATTTTACGCTCAAGGCTATTTTTAGCCACTTTATGCTGAAAGTCTATTTTGAGCTATTTTACGCCCAGTCTGCTACTTTACGCAGGGAGTGTATTTTGGGTCATTTTTACGCCCGAGTTTTCCTGACTACATGAGAACGTGGTTTGCTTACGTGGCTTTCATGCCCCACTTATCGAGGAATATATGTACGTGCTCTCCCCATTTTGTTAAAGTAGTGGGACACATGTCACCATGAGAAGAGATTAAAACTCTACATGGGACACGTGTCAACGTGCGTAGAGGATGATTTACATCGTAGGTGACAGTTACTAGCGTAGAGACCCATTTTTGTTGCTTTTTTTTACACACAAAGGGTCTAGTCTATAAATAGACTTATTTTTCACATAGAGAACATCAAGAGATCAATAGAGATAGAGGAGAGGAGATTCTGAGAAAACTCATACTTTCAGAGTGATATTCCCAGAAGCATTTCTTCAACTTTTTCTCAAGAACAGGGGGAAGCAAAGCAAGAAAGCATTCGACTGTGCCATCAGTGCCGTTGCTCGATACCTTTTCGGTGACTTAGTTCTTCCGATTGTTCGTCTTCTTAAAGCAATTTTCTTCATCATCATCGTATGGTCTAAGGAACAAATTGATCGCTCTCAGATCAGACTTCCATAGCAATACTTTTCAGAACAATTTGTACTTTCTGTAATTTTTCTCGTTTTCTTTCAAAAGCCAATTTTTTGGCATTTTGTTAAGTGAAACAAAATGGCGACTCTGCTGGGGACAGACTGTCAGCAATTCAAACTGAGTCAAACTCAGACTCTACGCGAGCTACTTTCTACGCATGCCTCTACGCAAGAAGCTTTTACGCAAGAGTTATCCACCACTTTTACGCCGGTGACAGACTGTCAGGCCGCATTTAATGCGAGTGATTTGATCTGATAGAATGATTTTCTGACAACAGGATTGCATAGAAGTCGAGAAGATTAGATTTACACTAAATCCAATACTGTCGTTTAGTATGCAGATGGGCTACTTTACGCTCAGTAAACTACTTCTTTTACGCACGATAGCTATTCGAGGAGAAATCGGAAAAAGCAAAAGCGAACCAACGGGCCGCGGGACTACATACGGGGGGATCAAAGCCCCACGCAGTGACGCTTACAGATTTGGTAAGATACCGCAAATTCATTCACTATCTAATTCGGTACTATTAATATACTTAATTAATTAAATTCTACGAATATTTCGTATGCAGACCCAACAGGCGTTTAAGGAGAAAAAAACCTGCTGACTCGGTCACCATGCACGATGTATTCCAGCATGTCCACAAGAGACGGAAGGACGGGAGCTTCGTCGACGAAAGGGCTAAGGCGACGGATGTAAGTACTTACGTTTATGAGATTTATGTTAGAATTATAAGTATTCAGATAATAACTTAGGTAAACTTAGGATTCAGACAATAACTTAGGTAAACTTAGGATTCAGATTATAACTTAGGGTAACATAGGATTTAGATTATAACTTAGGTAAACTTATAGTATAATAAACACATTCATTTGATAGGCTGCGTATCGTGAGGCCTTTAGTCGGATTCAGCCTTCTGCTCCCAAGGATGTCGACAAAACGACGCCCGTCGGGACGCCCTCTTCTACGGCCACTCGCTACGACGACTTATTCGTAGATACCGTCGGCGGCTATAGGAAAGGGCGCGTGTACGGAGTCGGCTCCCTGGCTAGTTTGCACTCGGTGACTCCGAGATGTCAACCTCCCCCGCCTCCTCCCGCGGCCCCTTGTCACACCCCAGAACCAGAATACTGGAGAGCAGGGGAATGACTCAGCCAGCTACGTATTACGGGTAGATGAATACCGTATAATACGATCAATGCTGTCTAAAAGACAAGGGGGTGCATACTCTATGAAAGTCTCGCTATGGTCACTTCACACTATTGTCTCAATCATTCAAACAAGAAGCAATATCATAGAACATTTAAGAATACGCAATAACCAGATGATATAGCAACATATACATAATTGTTATCAGCTGCAAAACATAGCCAGATGATATAGCAACATATACACAATTGTTATCAGCTGCAGTCTGACTTAATTATAATTATGTAAAAGTAAGTACAAGACAATCCGACTAACATGTCGGTGCCAAACGACAAAATATAAAGTAAGTAACAAAACGAGCGGGGAAGTAAGGAACCCACTCGAGTCCTCCTGCGATCATTCCTCTAGTATTGACCATCTTGGAGGTAGAAGTAAGCTGAGTCCTCGGGAACCGGCTCTAAATCTGGCCATGCAAAACCAGAGAGGTTAGACCTCTAATAGCAAGTACCGCAAGGAAGTACGATATGAAAAATTTAAACCAGTGAATAAGCGAATATAATAATAGATCTGTGCTTGCTACTGGGATTCTCGTAACATCACGACACTTCGAACCAACTTTCCAACCAAACAAGGACTGAAGTTGGCCCGTCATGTCCTGACGCTCTGATCATCTCAGTTAGGTAACAGAGTAGGTGCAGTACACAAACAAATCAACTTAAACGGCCATCCAACTCCTACGGCTTACTACTGTGAGTCCCAAGTTATCCTGGAATTATGCAATGAGGATTTCTTAGTTCTTACTATGGGCAAGCAAGGCTAGTCTATCCAATTAATCAATTGCGCCAATCATGAATTAGACGAGTCCCAGCGGGACGCCCGTCATCAATATACAATATACAATAATATAAATAGATACCGCTCCCTGCCCGTGTAGCAGACTTGCAGTATCTGTAGGAACCAGCCGGCCTGTCGGGCGCTAATAGTCCCAAAGAGGGCTGCCATGTAAGAACTCGGAAATCCATACTCTCCATGCAATCATTATTTTATTTAACTTAGTAGCCTCTATGTTAAGTGAAATCCCATGCCGTGGATCATGGTCATTCAGAATGAGTACTTCCGTACAAGGTACGATATGCCCAACTCTACAACGATACCCGTACGGTTAAGTTGTAGGTCTTACATAGCGTAATACAATAATTAAAACTAACCACGGAATAATCATGCCTTGACCATAGAGTACACATGCTGCTATCGTAAAATAAATAAATAAATTATAGCCTGCATGTATCTATATGTCAATATTCGGGATTGGCCAATCGATTGCAAATATGAACGTGTCTTATTCCATTTAATTCAATAAGACGACTAGCCAGTCTCTTAGTTCCATCTAGGAACACATGATCAATAATTAATCAAGATAACAATCAATGTTAATTAATGCCAAATTTGGGAAATAAAAATTGGGAAATAAATAATGATTGGGAAATAAATAATCTCATGCGCTGTGGGAAATGATTGGGAAATAAATAATCTCATGCGCCTGAAGAATAAAGATTCATGCGGCTGTGGGAAATAAATCTCATGCGCTGTGGGAAATAATTGGGAAATAAATAATCTCATACGCCTGAGGAATAAAGATTCATGCGGCTGTGGAAAATGATTGGAAAATAATTAATCCATGCGGCTGAGAAATAAGATTCTCATGCGGCTGTGAAATGAGATTGAGAAATAAATAATCTATGCGGCTGAGAAATGAGAATAGGAAATAATTATTCCATGCGGCTGAGAAATGAGATTAAAAAATAATTAATCCATGCGGCTGAGGAATGAGATTGGGAAATAATTAATCCATGCGGCTGAGGCATGAGATTCAAAAATAATTAATCCGTGCGGCTGAGAAATGAGATTGGAAAATAATTAATCCATGCGGCTGAGAAATGAGATTCTCATGCGGCTGAGAAATGAGATTAGGAAATAAATAATCCATGCGGCTGAGAAATGAGATTCTTATGCGGCTGAGAAATGAGATTGGGAAATAAATAATCCATGCGGCTGAGAAATGAGATTCTCATGCGGCTGAGAAATGAGATTGGGAAATAAATAATCCATGCGGCTGAGAAATGAGATTGGAAAATAATTAATCCATGCGGCTGAGAAATGAGATTCTCAAGCGGCTGAGAAATGAGATTGGGAAATAAATAATCCATGCGGCTGAGAAATGAGATTCTCATGCGGCTGAAAAATGAGATTGGAAAATAAATAATCCATGCGGCTGAGGAATGAGATTGAAAAATAATTAATCCATGCGGCTGAGAAATGAGATTCTCATGCGGTTGAGAAATGAGATTGGAAAATAAATAATCCATGCGGGTGAAAAATGAGATTGGGAAATAATTAATCCATACGGCTGAGAAATGAGATTCTCATGCGGCTGTGAAATGAGGGACCCATCTTCTCAGAAAACCTGAGAAGGATGGTCATGGAACCCTTGGCTTCCAAGCTCCATAGAACCTTCACCGTAAGTCCAAATTTGGACTTCCATCGGTCAAAATGGGGTAGAACGAAATTCTCTACAACATGGAACCATCAAAACTTAGAAATAACAATGCTAAATAGATCAAAACCCAAGAAATCTGAAAATACTATAAACTTAGATCTAGAAGAATTTAGCCATAGAAATTGAAAATGCCAAGTACTAAAGTGTCTTAAAATATTGAGAGGAAGACAATGGAACAACAAAAATGGAGATCCATGAAGAAGCAAGTTGGCACTTGCCTATCTCTTCTAGGTTGGTGGGAGAGTTATGAGGAAGAAGAAGAGTAATGAAGAGAGAGAAAGGGTTTGGGGCTTTAAATGGGGTGGTAGTAGGTGGGGATTTATTTCGGTTCATGATGAACCAACATAATTAAACCAATCTGAGCCGAACCCATAGCAAAGCTAAAGCAGAAAGTAAAGTGCAGAAATAAAATTGCAGGAAATTAATTAACATGAAATTAAAGGGATTTAAATACAGAGCAATACATGATAAATATAAATTATTTATATTTAAACAGTACATGCATTCTAAAAATACGTATTCTGGGAATGGGAAGTGACATCTCTACCCTCCTTAGAAAATTTTTGTCCTTGGAATTTCAGATCCAAGCATGATAGAAATATCGAAGCTAAACTAATCTAAGTATAAACAATTGAGTAAGCAATCATTCTACAATGATAATGACAAGTAATGTATCTACATCTAACAATCTACAACATTAAGTAATTCTACTCATAAGGTGACAACATGAGGAGTTAAAACAATCAAGGTATACAGAAGGAAATATATCTTGTGAGTCAAACAGGTGCGGATACCGTAATCGGATATCATCCTCACGTTCCCACGTTGACTCTCCTAAAGAGGACCCCAAGCAACCCGGACAAGGTTAATTATTCGGTTCTTGAGTACCTTCTCTCTTCGGTCCAAAATAGACACAGGCTGTTCCTCGTAAGACAGGTTGGTACCAACAACCAGCTCAGAATGATCAAGGGCATGGCTTGGGTCCGATACATACCTTCGCAACTGAGATACATGAAACACGTCATGCACCTCTCGTAACGAAGGTGGAAGGGATAAACGATAAGCAACATCGCCTATCCTCTCAAGGATAACAAACGGGCCCACGTATCGGGGACTCAACTTCCCGCGAATGCCAAATCTAATGACCCTACGGGTAGGTGAGATCCGCAAGAATACGTGGTCCCCAACAAAAAATTCTAGCGGCCTACGATGCTGGTCTGCCGAATGACGATGCCGATCCTGTGCAACTCGAAGTCGCTCTTTAATTCCTTTAATCACTTCCACTGTCTGAATAATCATCTCCGGGCCTAATATCTTTCTCTTTCCAATATCATCCCACGCTAGTGGCGACCTACACTTCTTACCATATAGTGCTTCAAATGGCGCCATCTGGATACTGGCTTGATAACTGTTGTTGTATGAGAACTCGACCAAGTGTAGGTGGCTCTCCCAAGATCCTCCAAAATCTAGGGTACAAGCTCGCAACATGTCTTCTAAAGTCTGAATTGTTCTTTTTGATTGCCCGTCCGTCTGTGGATGGTATGCCGTACTAAATCTTAACTTGGTACCCAAGCTATGATGTAAGATCTTCCAAAAATATGATATAAAACGGGTATCTCTGTCTGACACAATACTGACTGGGATCCCATGTAGTCTGACTATCTGCTGCATATACAATTCTGCCAACTTCTCCGTAGATTGACCTACTCTAAAAGAAAGAAAATATGCTACCTTCGTAAGTCGATCTACGATTACCCAAATAGCATCCTTACCACTTGGTGATCTCGGTAAACCGGTCACAAAGTCCATTGTGATATATTTCCACTTCTATTCTGGAATAGGAAGCGGTTACAATAATCCAGCTGGCCTCTGCTGCTCTGCCTTCACTTGCTGACATACCAAGCAACGGGAAACGAATCTAGCTATCTCCCTCTTCATCCCGTTCCACCAGAAGTGCTGCTTGATATCTTGGTACATCTTGGTCCCTCCAGGGTGTACAGAATACTGAGAACTGTGAGCTTCTGTCATAACCTCCTGTCTGATATCTCCACTAGGCACACATAAACGTGACCCAAACCTAAGTGTACCATCCTCATGAATTTGCATCTCCTTTCTGAGTCCTGACTCACATTCTGCCCTAAGCTTCTGAATCCTTGGGTCTTGTGCCTGAGCTGCCTTGATCCTATCTACCAAGTTGGATTGAACTTGTAGACTCGCCAGAACTCCTACATCACTAGGAAGTATAACTTCGATGCCCATCTCCTGAAGGTCTTCTAAAATATGCCTCTGTGTTGTTAACATAAATGCGTCGTCTCTCATGCTGAGAGCATCTGCTACCACATTAGCCTTGCCTGGATGATACTGAAGCTCGTCGTAATCCTTGATCAACTCCAACCATCTTCTCTGCCTCATGTTCAGCTCCTTCTGAGTAAAGATGTACTTCAGACTTTTGTGGTCTGTGTACATGTCCACTCGATCACCATATAAGTAATGCCTCCATAGCTTCAAAGCAAATACTACTGCTGCCAACTACAAGTCATGAGTCGGGTAATTCTTCTCATGGTCTCGAAGCTGCCTAGATGCATACGCTATTACCTTCCCATGCTGCATGAGGACACATCCAAGTCCTTTACCTGACGCATCACAATAAACGGTAAAACCTCCGGGTCCAACTGGCAATGTAAGAATAGGCGCTGATATCAACTTCTGCTTCAAATTCTTAAATGATGCCTGGCATTTTGCCGACCAGACGAATGGTACATCTTTCCGTGTCAATCGGGTCATGGGTGCTGAAAGCCTCGTAAAGTCTGATACAAACCTTCTGTAATATCCTGCCAATCCCAAGAAACTCTGCACATCTGCTACGGTCTTGGGTATTGGCCAACTTTCTACTGCTTCTACCTTCTTGGGATCCACTGCTACTCCAGCTCCTGATATGATATGACCCAAAAATGAAATATGATCCGACCAAAACTCACACTTGCTGAGCTTGGCATACAACTGGTTCTCTCTCAGAACCTGTAACACCTTCCAGAGGTGGTCTTCATGCTCCTCTTCACTAGTTGAATATACAAGAATGTCGTCGAGAAATACAACGACAAATTGATCCAAGTACGGCATAAAGATGCGATTCATCAAATCCATAAAGATTGCTGGAGCATTGGTCAAACCAAACGGCATTACTAAGAATTCATAATGCCCATACTTCGACCTGAATGCTGTCTTAGGAATGTTCTCCTTCCGAACCCTCACTTGGTGATACCCTGAACGAAGATCTATCTTGGAGAAAACTCTAGCTCTGCTCAACTGATCAAACAAGTCGTCAATCCTGAGTAGTGGGTACTTGTTCTTTACTGTTACCGTGTCAAACTTTCTGTAATCGATACACAATCTGGATGACCCATCCTTCTTCCCCACAAGTACTACTGGTGCTGCCCATGGTGATATGCTAGCTTGGATGAACTTCTTCTCCTTCAGTTCCTCTATGTGCTGACATACCTTGGCCTGCTCTGAGTCTGCCATTCTATAAACTCGATCTGATATCGGTTTAGTTCCAGGTGCCTATTCTATACTGAACTCAATATCTCTAACCGGTGGTAGACCTGGAAGTTCTTCGGGAAATACGTCCAGAAACTCTTCAACTACCTTCGGAACTTGAACTTCTTCCATTACCGTCACTACTCCCTGCTCTGGTCGAGTTGCCACTGATCTGACTAAGGTGAACCTCTTCATGCCTGGAATATCAAAAGATACACTCCCTCTACGACAATCTATTGTCGCATGACTGTCTTTCAGCCAGTCCATGCCTAAGATAACGTCAAAATTTCCAACTGGAAATTCTATCAACCTGGCGGGTAAGGAATGCCCGCAAACTACAACGCTACATGCTAGAATAATTCTACTAACTCGTACGAGCCCATTACCAGTGAGTATATTTAACCTCCCTGGCAATGCCTCGAACTCCATTCCTAGTCGTGTTGCAAATTGTGCAGATATAAATGAGAGTGATGCTCCCGAATCAAACAATGCTACTGCGGGATAAGAGGCGACGAGAATGTTACCTGCCACAACATCTTCCGATGCCAATGCCTCTTCCAAGGACAGAGTGAATTCCTGCCCTCGACCTCCTTGTTGGTTTCCATGCTGCGGCCTAGCCTGGTGCTGCTGCTGGCCCCTGCCTCGATGGTGCTGGGGTGGTCTATGCTGGTGTTGCTGTATCGGCGGTCCCTGCTGCCGAAACATCTGAGCTTGCATCATGAACGGGCGCTGTGCCAACGGCCTCACTGCTACCGCTGGTCCTCGATATTGTCCTGCCCCTGGTGCTGGCAGAGTAGGAAACTGTTGTACTGGTCCTCCTGACCTCGAATTCATGGGACATATGGTAACCCGATGATCTGGGTTTCCACATATCAAATATTGCCCGTTCAATGTCCGACACACATCTCTAGTTTGCCCTACCTTCCCACAATAAGTGCAGCCCGCTGGGGGTTGCTGGTTCTTCCTCTGTTGCTGTTGCTACTGCCTGACTGGTGGTGCTGGCCCTCGTACTGCTACATCGTGAATGCAAATGCCAGGGGACGTTGCTGTTGCTCGGGACGCTGCTCCCCCTTCTCCTTCAATCTGACTGTGGAAACTCTTCTGACCTCCAGTCCTTGCCGTAATCCTCTGAGCGATGATTTCATGCCTCCGAGTGGCCGTCAATATCTCATCGAAAGTCTGATAATTGTGCTCCTCTATCAACTGCAAGAGTTCAAGATAAAACCCTTGCTGAAACCTCATAGCCCTCTGGCTCTCTGTGGCTACCATCTCCGAGGCGAACCTACTCAATCTGCAGAACTCCGCTGCATAAGCATCTACTGTCTTGCCAGCCTGTCTGAGGTTGATAAACTTCGGTTGTAGCTCAAACTGTGCCACAACTCCATAATACTTCGTCTTGAATCTTGCAGTGAAATCGTCCCAAGCAACAGGACGTCTGATGCCTACTTCCTCTGATTCCCACCAATCACGTACGAGATCCTGAAGCAACAACTTTACTAGATCCACACGTTCTTCTGCCGGCACCTTAGCTGCTGTCAGAATAGCCTCAATATCCTTAAGCCATGCATCTGCTGAAATGACATCTTTTGTGCCCTCGAAACGGTGGAGGTTGTACTTGTAAAACCTGGCTGATGCTCCAGAATCTGTTCTCACTCCTCTTTCTAAAGCCGTCTGTAATCCTTGGTTGAGCAACACATTCTGCTCTTATAACTGAGCGTGCATGCGTTACTGGGCCAATATCTGATGTTGCTGAGTAGCCATCATCCCTCTCATGATCTCCAGAAGGGCTGGTGTATCCACTTCCACTGGGGTAGGTGGAACTATGGGTGGTGTAGGAACCTTCGGATACTGCGGTCCAGCTGCTGGTTCCACTATCACTTCTTCTTGGATATTCTTTTGAGGTAGTACTGGCCCTTGTTGCTGACCGACCTGGTCATGTTGCCCATGTTGCCCTTGTTGCTGCTGTCCAGCCCTGACAGGCACGGACGAGGTGCCCCTAAGAAAAGGGACAAGAGAACAATCAAACGACCGGACATGAAGGATCAATGAAGCCAAAGGATACAAGAAGGTCAAGCTAGGATTTAGAACAACGAATTATGAGATCAAGGGGGATCATGTGTGATTGAGACATCCTATAAATCAAAACACCCCATAAGTCTGAAATCAGACCTGCATGGGCCACCACTAAAACCTTGTCACGCCCCAGAACCAGAATACTGGAGAGCGGAGGAATGACTCAGCCAGCTACGTATTACGGGTAGATGAATACCGTATAATACGATCAATGCTGTCTAAAAGACAAGGGGGTGCATACTACATGAAAGTCTCGCTATGGTCACTTTACATCTATTGTCTCAATCATTCAAACAAGAAGCAATAACATAGAACATTTAAGAATAAGCAATAAGGCGTCCCAAACGCTTAGTCAAAATGTTCTTGAGATCTGACTTTACAAAACATAGCCAGATGATATAGCAACATATATACAATTGTTACCAGTTGCAGTCTGACTTAATTACAATTATGTAAAAGTAAGTACAAGACAATCCGACTAATATTTCGGTGCCAAACGGCAAAATATAAAGTAAGTAACAAAACGAGCGGGGAAGTAAGAAACCCACTCGAGTCCTCCTGCGATCATTCCTCTAGTATTGACCATCTTGGAGGTAGAAGTAAGCTGAGTCCTCGGGAACCGGCTCTAAATCTGGCCATGCAAAACCAGAGTGGTTAGACCTCTAATAGCAAGTACCGCAAGAAAGCACGATATGAGGAATTTAAACCAGTGAATAAGCGAATATAATAATATATCTCTGCTTGCTACTGGAATTCACGTAACATCATGACACTTTGAACCAACTTCCCAACCAAACAAGGACAGAAGTTGGCCCGTCATGTTCTGACACTCTGATCATCTCAGTTAGGTAACAGAGTAGGTACAGTACACAAACAAATCAACTTAAACGGCCATCCAACTCCTACGGCTTACTACTGTGAGTCCCAAGTTATCCTGGAATTATGCAATAAGGATTTTTTAGTTCTTACTATGGGCAAGCAAGGCTAGTCTATCCAATTAATCAATTGCGCCAATCATGAATTAGACGAGTCCCAGCGGGATGCCCGTCATCAATATACAATATACAATAATATAAGCAGATATCGTTCCCTGCCTGTGTAGCAGACTTGCAGTATCTGTGGGAACCAGTCGGCCTGTCGGGCACTAATAGTCCCAAAGAAGGCTACCATGTAAGAACTCGGAAATCCATACTCTCCATACAATCATTATTTTATTTAACTTAGTAGCCTCTATGTTAAGTAAAATTCTATGCCGTGGATCATGGTCATTCAGAATGAGATTGGAAAATAATTAATACATGCGGCTGAGAAATAAGATTGGGAAATAATTAATCCATGCGGCTGAGAAATGAGATTGGGAAATAATTAATCCATGCGACTGAGGAATGAGATTGGGAAATAATTAATCCATGCGGCTGAAAAATGAGATTGGAAAATAATTAATCCATGCGGCTGAGAAATAAGATTATCATGCGGCTGAGAAATGAGATTGGGAAATAAATAGTCCATGCGGCTGAGAAATGAGATTCTCAAGCGGCTGAGAAATGAGATTGGGAAATAAATAATCCATGCGGCTGAGAAATGAGATTCTCATGCGGCTGAGAAATGAGATTGGGAAATAAATAATCCATGCGGCTGAGAAATGAGATTCTTATGCGGCTGAGAAATGAGATTGGGAAATAAATAATCTATGCGGCTGAGGAATGAGATTGGAAAATAATTAATCCATGCGGCTGAGAAATGAGATTCTCATGCGGTTGAGAAATGAGATTGGAAAATAAATAATCCATGCGGATGAGAAATGAGATTGGGAAATAATTAATCCATGCGGCTGAGAAATGAGATTCTCATACGGCTGTGAAATGAGGGACCCATCTTCTCAGAAAACCTGAGAAAGATGGTCATGGAACCCTTGGCTTCCAAGCTCCATAGAACCTTCACCGTAAGTCCAAATTTAGACTTCTAGATGTCAAAATGGGGTAGAACGAAATTCTCTACAACATGGAACCATCAAAACTTGGAAATAATAATGCTAAATAGATCAAAACCCAAAAAATCCAAAAATACTCTAAACTTAGATCTAGAAGAATTTAGCCATAGAAATTAAAAATGCCAAGCACTAAAGTGTCTTAAAATATTGAGAGGAAGACAATGAAACGACAAAAATGGAAATCCATCAAGAAACAAGTTGGCACTTGCCTATCTCTTCTAGGTTGGTGGGAGAGTTATGAGGAAGAAGAAGAGTAATGAAGAGAGAGAAAGGGTTTGGGGCTTTAAATGGGGTAGTGGTAGGTGGGGGTTTATTTCGGTTCATGATGAACCGAAATAATTAAACCAACCTGAGTCGAACCCATAGCAAAGCTAAAGTAGAGTATAAAAGCAGAAAGTAAAGTGCAAAAATAAAATTACAGGAAATTAATTAACATAAAATTAAAGGGATTTAAATACAGAGTAATACATGATAAATATAAAATATTTATATTTAAATAGTACATGCATTCTAAAAATACGTATTCTGGGAATGGGAAGTGACACCCCGACAGACGATGATGTGAGGTCCCAGCTTGCGCATCTGAACGAGGCGGTGTCGGAGATTCGGACGTAGTTGTCTACGTACCTGTATCCTTCTACTGGTATTGCCGGTCCTTCTAGTGTTGCCGGTCCTTCTTCCGCCAAGCATCTTTCTTTTGACCCTACTGCCCCTATCGTACCGCCTCCTACTTTGACGGCCCTCCTTGACATGATGACGCCAGAGCAGCTGCGCCAACTTCCAGGCCATGTCTTGGAGGGATTGCTGTCGTACTTAGTAGACGAGTATATGAGATGGGCGCAGAAGGGAGTACCACCACCAGCGGACGATCGTACCCCTCGTCGTTGATATTTGTATTTTTGGGATTATTTTGTTTGTAAATATTGAATATTGAATATTTGTGTTTAAATATTGAATATTTGTGTTTTTTGTGTGAACAATTTGAATGCTTGGGGTTATTTGTGTGTTTTGTGTGTTTATTTGTGTGTTGGAATTGTTTGTGTATTTTGTATATTGGAGTTGTGCATATTCGAATTGCTTGGAATTATTTGTGTGTTTTGTATATTAGAATTGTGTGTATTGGGAATGCCCAGTTTTATGTTGTTTTTTTAAAAATTTCCTAACTACCGATGGACTGGCGACTAATTACCGACGGACTATCCGTCGCTAACTGGAGATTCCTATTTAGCGACGGATGCACGACTAAAAGCCGACGGATTATCCATCACCAAGGTTCTAGAATTATGAAAGATTTATAGGATAGGGTCGACGGATATTACGTCGGTATGCCGTCGCTAGTAGTCGGTAAAATATTGGCGACGGATAATCCGTCGCTATAAGGTCGACCGTAGCGACGGTCTAGCGACGACTCACGACGGAATAACGACGGATTATCCGTCGCCAATGTTCTGAAAATATGAATAATTCTAAGAACCCGGGTCGACGGATATTCCGTCGGTATTTCGTCGCGAATCCGTCAGAATTTAGCGACCATTCGCGACTGATTGGCAACAAAATTTGCATATCAGAATCTCTATGATACGCATTTACCGACCAAATAGCGACGGATATGTCCGCCGGTAAGTGATACGTCATTACTTCTTTTGATAAGTGATTTGACGGTAATCCGTCGGCGAGTCGTCACAAACTGCACGAGTATGGTTGACGGCAGTCCGTCGCTAATTCGTCGCTGGGTGACATCTTGCCGATGGATTGTAGTTTGCGACGAGGCTTTTCCCGACGACCTTTTTTAACCAATATCCATCGACCATCCGTCGGAAATTACATTTACCGACGGATTTTTGACGGATATAGCCGTCGCTAAATCGATGAATTTTTGTAGTGTTTTTTCTTACAATTGTAGCAGATTGGATCTTCTTCGTTGTTGCTATTGTTGCTGTTGTGCTCTTTTGTTCTTTTGTTGAATCTCATGAACTTTTTGAACTTTCTTACTAGGAGAGCTTGATCTAAAGAGTCAGATTCACAGTCGTCGGAATCATCTTTGACAGATCTTCTGTGTTGAGCTTTTAGTGTGATCGACTTCTCCCATCGACGAATTAGCGACGGACTGCCGTCAACCATACTCGTGCAGTTTGCGACGACTCACCGGCGGATTACCGTCAAATCACTTATCAAAAGAAATAATGACATATCACTTACCGACGGTCATATCCGTCACTATTTGGTCGGTAAATACGTATCAGAGAAATTTTGTCGCAAATTCTGTCGCCATCGCGAGAAGGCGATCCGCAGGACCTATGGAAGCGCCGCCGGAAAGAAGATCCGGGATGCAGTTTATGACCTTCGAACGACGCATTCGAAGAAGGAGTGGATCCGACAGGACTACTATGAGCAACTCTTGGAGAAGATGGATGCTCCTGCCTTCAAAGAGAAATCGAAAAAAGCAAAAGCGAACCGACGGGCCGCGGGGCTACATACGGGGGATCAAAGCCCCACGCAGCGACGCTTGCAGATCTGGTGAGATACCGTAAATTCATTCACTATCTAATTCAATACTATTAATATACTTAATTAATTAAATTCTATGAATATTTCGTATACAGACCCAACATGCGTTGAAGGAGGGAAAACCTGATGACTCGGTCACCATACACGATGTATTCCAGCATGTCCACCAGAGGCGGAAGGACGGAAGCTTCATCGACGAAAGGGCCAAGACGACGGATATAAGTACTTACGTTTATGATATTTATGTTAGAATTATAAGTATTCAGACAATAACTTAGGTAAACTTAGGATTTAGACAATAACTTAGGTAAACTTAGGATTCAGACTATAACTTAGGGTATCATGGGATTTAGATTATAACTTAGGCAAACTTATAGTATAATAAACACATTCATTTGATTGGCTGCGTATCGTGAGCCTTTAGCTGGATTCATCCATCTGCTCCCAAGGATGTCGGCGAAACGACGCCCGTCGGGACGCCCTCTTCTACGGCCACTCGCTACGACGATTTATTCGTAGATACCGTCGATGGCTATAGAAAAGGGCGCGTGTACGGAGTCGGCTCCCTGGCTAATTTGCACTCGGCGACTTCGAGATTTCTACCTCCCCCGCCTCCTCCTACGGCCCCGGCAGACGATGATGTGAGGTCCCAGCTTACGCATCTGAACGAGGCAGTGTCGGAGATTCGGACGCAGTTGTCCATGTACCTGCGTCCTTCTACTGGTGTTGTCGGTCCTTCTAGTGCTGTCGATTCTTCTTCTACAGGGCATTTTCTTTTGACCCTACTACCCTTATCGTACCGCCTCCAACTTTGACGGTCCTCCTTGACATGATGACGCCAGAGCAGCTGTGCCAACTTTCAGGCCATGTCTTGGAGGGATTGCCGTCGTACTTAGTGGACGAGTATATGAGACGGGCACAGCAGGGAGTACCACCACCAGCGGACGATCGTACCCCTCGTCGTTGATGTTTGTATTTTTGGGATTATTTTGTTTATAAATATTGAATATGGAATATTTGTGTTTAAATATTGAATATTTGTGTGTTTTGTGTGAACAATTTGAATGCTTGGGATTATTTTTGTGTTTTGTGTATTTATTTGTGTGTTGGAATTGTTTGTGTGTTTTGTATATTGGAATTGTGTATATTAGAATTGTGTATATTGGAATTGCTTGGGATTATTTGTGTGTTTTGTATATTAGAATTGTGTATATTGGGAATGCCCAGTTTTATGCGGTTATTTTTTTAAAAATTTTCCAGCCACCGACGGACTGGCGACTAATTACCGACGGACTATCCGTCGCTAACTGGGGGATTCCCAGTTAGAGACGGATGTGCGACTAAAAGCCGACAGATTATCCGTCGCCAAGGTTCTGGAATTATGAAAGATTTACAGGATAGGGCCGACGGATATTACATCGGTATGCCGTCGCTAGTAGTCGGTAAAACATTGGCGACGGATAATCCGTCGCTATAAGGACGACCGATTGGCGACGGTCTAGCGACAACTCACGATGGAATAACGACGGATTATCCGTCGCCAATGTTCTGGAAATATGAATAATTCACAGAACTGGGTCGACGGATATTCTCTCGCAAATCTGTCAAAACTTAGCGACCATTCGCGACTGATTGGCGACAAAATTTGTGTATCAGAATCTCTCTGATAGGCATTTACCGACCAAATAGCGACGGATATGTCCGTCGGTAAGTGATACGTCATTACTTATTTTGATAAGTGATTTGACGGGAATCCGTCGGCGAGTCGTCGCAAACTGGACACGGGAGACTTTTGGGACCTGTCCTATCCGTTTGCCGCAGAGGGATGGACACGGGAGGTTCTGTACAACTTTTCATAACGAGCCCGTGTAACAGTTAACGGTACCCGCTGACGGTCAGCAGATTGGACAGTTAACTGGGCTTATTGAGCCCGCACTGCCCTAGACTTCTTCGACTTAGCTCCCGAAGGTGCATAGTAGGCAAGCGCACCCGAGTCGACTCTGTACAGTTTACCATCGGTAGAGCGCATGATTTTGAGCACGCATCTCTAGTTTACGGTTGGCATAGCACGTTTGAGGCGCATGGCCCGTACTTCCTTGGATTTCTTTATACTAGCCCGCGAAGGCGCATAGTACTCAGAACCCAACTCATCCTCGCCATGACAGCGAGTGATTCTGTTGAGTGATTTTTTTGGTGCACTTTTCAAAGGAGGCAAGGGGCTCTATATATAGAATGGAATGAGCCATTTCTTCTTCTCCTTTCTGATGTGGGACTAAAAGCAATATCCATGCTTCTACACTTGTTTCATTATTAGAGATTGTACTTTGCTCTGCTTCTGACTGGATATGCTACAAGTGAGCTTGATACTATTTGTTCGACCTTCTATGAATCGGAACTCAAGGCCTTAGTTAAACAGGATGACACCATGACTTAGGATCTAGGAGTTGCTGTAGAGATCTAGCTCTAGTTTCATTACTTAGATTTTATGTTGTGGCCTTACTTTTGGTATTGTATTATGAGGGTATATGTGGATGTGGATTGACACCTTTATTTCTGTCTCTGGATTTGTCTCTGGTATAGTTGTAAAATGTGTGATAAATAACTTGACATGTGGTGGTGTACTGTGATGAACTTTGGGAACGTATTAGATGCTGTGATGTAGATTTTATCATATCTTTAGAGTTTTTAGATACTTAGTATAGCTTACTACGTTGAGTCTACAACGTAGGCTGGGCGTGTCCGACTCATATCCGGTTATTCGATAGCGGATCGTGATAATTCTCCTTGGATAGTTAGGCCCAACACTCATCCAACCATTGACAAAAAACTTTTTCTCATCTGAATGTTGGAAGTGTTTATAGGAATGAAATGTAAAGTGCTATATTCTAAAGGGGGTGAATAGAGTAGATAGCAAAAAATTAGCTATTTAAAAATGTTAGCAACAAGATCACAAAATATATATCACAAGTATGTAAATGAAAAAGTAGAGATCAGAAAGAAAACACAAACACGGCGATATCTAATGGTTTCCCTCTTATGAGGACAATTCCAATAGGAAGAACTCTAGCTTCAAGTTGAATCCACTATGGAAAAATACTGTAAGTAGGGCTGCAAACGAGCCAAGCCGAGCCAAGCTTTTGTAAGCTTGAGCTTGGTTTGACTAGAAATAATCGAGCTCAAGCTCGAGCTTGATAATTTTTTTATTTTAGAGCTTGAGCTTGGCTTGAGCTTGTTTATATTAAGCTTGAGCTTGGCTTGGTTTGAGCTCGAGCTTGGCTTGATAAGCAAGCTTGATTCAAGCTTGATAAGCAAGCTTGATAAGGTCAAAATCAAGCTCGTTAAGCTTGATTTCAAGCTCGCTCGACTTTATTTTAAGCTCATTAAGCTTGATTTCAAACTTAACGGGCTCCATTTCAATTTAGTTAGGTTTGAATTCAAGTACCTATAATATTAACAATTTATTTATAAAAATTTAATTAAAAAAGTTACTTAATATTAATTATTAAGGACATATAAATATATAATACACACAAATATAATGCACACAAATATATATATATATATATATATATATATATATATATATATATATATATATATATATATATATATATATATATAATTAGAATTCAACAAAGAACAAATGAGCTTCTAAACAAGCTACTAAACGAGCTCCTAAACGAGCTTCTAAACGAGCCAGCTCGCAAGCTCATAAACGAGCCAGCTCGCGAGCTTAAACGAGCCGAGTACTTCTAAGCTTGAGCTTGGCTCATTTATTAAACGAGCTCGAAAATGAAGCTTGAGCTCAGCTTGTTTACTAAGCGAACCGAGCTCAAACGAGCTTTTATCGAGCCGAGCTTCGAGCAGCTCGCTAATGGCTTGGCTCATTTGCAGCCCTAACTGTAAGTTTTCATCCGAAGTCCTTACAACTTCTACAATGCGAGCTTTGATCCGAAGTAGTCGAGCAACTTCATTTGTGAAGTATCTTTCTTCAATCAAGCCTCTAATTACAATTACTCTGAAACTTCTAGATCGTACTGCCCTGGCAAATCGACTAGAGGATTGTAACTGGCTTAAAATTTTAAAATGAAAGAGCTTAGAACACTTTGGAATACCGCAGTTGGCTTAGAGAGAAGAGAAGAGAAGAGAGAGGTGTATTGAAATGTAGGAAATTCTTCTCTATTTATAGTTTTCCAAGACATAATTCAGACAGAATTCGGACATAATTCTTTGAGAGAATCATAGCAAATAGACGTTGCATTTATAACTGAGGGATGATCAAGTTCAAAATCAAACAAGCGCTAACCGAACTCGAGCAGAATTCTGGCCGAATCGGGCTGAATTCAGGCTGAATTCTCCTGGGGTCCATAGTTAGATTTTTGGAATTTTTGCAATTGGTTTTTGGTCTTTTTTAAAATTTTAAAGGCAGTCAGGAGCTTTTTGTAAAATGGGCTATTTTTAAAATAAATGCTATTTTGAAAAAAATTTGGAATAGTCTATTTGCCAGTATAACGGTGAACATTATAATTTAGACTCAATAAAATATAAAAATTATATTGAATATGAAATACAGACTCATGTGGCAAAACGACTTCGATCTTGAACGGAACGGTAGCAGTTCTCAGTAATCGTCCAAGTTACTCTTATATCGAGACAGGTTAGATCAATTATTAAAATTAGGTTCGATCATGACCAATGGGCTAATAGTATTACCCGTCAATCTTCTCAAGTTTATTAAAACTTGTATCGAGAAGGATGGTAGTTATTTCTGAAAGAGACTTCAATGTGAAAATAAATTTGCTCCTTGTTCTGAATAGAACGATCAGAGACAGAGACTTCAATGTGCAAATAAATTTTCTTTATTTTCTAATTTTATAAGATTTCGAAGACTTCCTACAAACATGTTTACTCTCCTACTTTTCTTAAGCTGGGACTTCGGAGATTCCTGCAAACAAGTTTGCTCTCCAAAAGTACCTAAACTGAGTTATATGATTTTGAATATTCAGACAAACAAATTTGCTCTTCAAACTTGAGAAGATTATGACCAATGGGCCAACAATCTCCCATATTTTGATAATTGACAAACCTTGACCGATATAACATCTTGATCTTTTGATTTAAAAAGAATCAAACTTGTAGTATATTTGTTCAGCTTTTTATGGTACTGTATCCTCATAAAAAAATTCTTGTGTCTTGCAATAAGATGTTAGATCATATTTCTCTCCCGTTGTCACTTACCAAAATAATTGCAAAGGGAGAAGCTCCCCCGCAATTCATGCATAAGAAACAAACGTTGAAGAAATACAAAAAAATAGATAGAATAACATATATTTCACAGGCAGTTATATGTAAGAAGCATAAACTGAAAGAAATAGTGCTACACAAAAAAATGCATACACGATATAAGAAAGAATAGTACGATACACACTAAAATGCATACTAATAAGAGAATAATAACTAGATGTTCCAAATACATCAACTCAGCATTAAAAGTCTCAGTGCTAAAAATAAAGAAAGATAAAGTACTATCTTGAAATGTCGGAGCATTTCCAAGCATACATAGACAAAATAAAGTCTAACTAGATAACATCTAGACAAAGTACATAACGCCTAGACCAAAAATCCTCAGAGTGATCAACATCAGCGCCAGCAGTGCCTCCATGACCAGATGGTCCAGTTCCAGAAGTGCCAGCTCCAGAAGAATGTGGAGTAGGAGGAGCAGGAGGAACAGCTGCGCTGCGACGAGAACGCTGAAGATACTTGGGCCCAAAGTCATGAGCACAAGTGGATGGATCAATCTCAAAATATTGAAAGATGATTGGAAGGATCATTGCGTAAGCCAAGTTTCTATTCATTTGACGACAACGATCCATCATCTAAATGATAGTCTTGGGGATAGAAAAAGGAATCCCCTTATGAATGTGGTAAAGAGCAGACATTTCAAGGGTAGTCACATCGTCCTTTGAAGTGGATTTGGACAATGTAGGAGCGTAAAAAGTACTTCAAAGACCAAGTCAAAGAAGTTTAGAACTTTACGCAATTCAAACTGAGTCAAACTCAGACTCTACGCGAGCTACTTTCTACGCATGCTATTCTCTACGCAAGAAGCTTTTACGGAAGAGTTATCCTCCACTTTTACGCCGGGGATAGACTGTCAGGCCACATTTAATGCGAGTGATTTGATCTGACAGAATGATTTTCTGACAGTAAGATTGCACAGAAGTCGAAAAGATTAGATTTACACTAAACCCAATACTGTCGTTTAGTGTGCAGATGGGCTACTTTATGCTCAATAAACTACTTCTTTTACGCACGATAGCTATTCGAGATTTTTACGCTCAAGACTATTATGTGCGTAAAGTTTATTTGAGCTAATTTTACGCTCAAGGCTATTTTTAGCCACTTTACGCTGAAAGTCTATTTTGAGCTATTTTACGCCCAGTCTGCTACTTTACGCAGGGAGTGTATTTTGGGTCATTTTTACGCCCGAGTTTTCCTGACTACATGAGAACGTGGTTTGCTTACGTGGCTTTTATGCCACACTTATCGAGGAACATGTGTACGTGCTCTCCCCATTTTGTTGAAGTAGTGGGACACATGTCACCATGCGAAGAGATCAAAACTCTACATGGGACACGTGTCAACGTGCGTAGAGGATGATTTACATCGTAGGTGACAGTTACTAGCGTAGAGACCCATTTTTGTTGCTTTTTACACACAAAGGGTCTAGTCTATAAATAGACTTATTTTTCACATAGAGAACATCAAGAGATCAATAGAGATAGAGGAGAGGAGATTCTGAAAAAACTCATACTTTCAGAGTGATATTCCCAGAAGCATTTCTTCAACTTTTTCTCAAGAACAGGGGAAAGCAAAGCAAGAAAGCATTCGACTGTGCCATCAGTGCCGTTGCTCGATACCTTTCCGGTGACTTAGTTCTTCCGATTGTTCGTCTTCTTCAAGCAGTTTTCTTCATCATCATTGTATGGTCTAAGGAACAAATTGATCGCTCTCAGATCAGACTTCCATAGCAATACTTTCAAAAACAATTTGTACTTTCTGTACTTTTTCTAATTTTCTTTCAAAAGCCAATTTTTAGGCATTTTGTTAAGTGAAACAAAATGGCGACTCTGCTGGGGACAGACTGTCAGCAATTCAAATTGAGTCAAACTCAGACTCTACGCGAGCTACTTTCTACGCATGCCTCTACGCAAGAAGCTTTTACGCAAGAGTTATCCTCCACTTTTACGTCGGTGACAGACTGTCAGGCCGCATTTAATGCGAGTGATTTGAACTGATAGAATGATTTTTTGTCAACAGGATTGCACAGAAGTCGAGAAGATTAGATTTACACTAAACCTAATACTGTCGTTTAGTATGCAGATGGGCTACTTTACGCTCAGTAAACTACTTCTTTTACGCACGATAGCTATTCGAGGAGAAATTGGAAAAAGCGAAAGCGAACCGACGGGCCGCAGGACTACATACGGGGGGATCAAAGCCCCACGCAGTGACGCTTGCAGATCTGGTAAGATACCGCAAATTCATTCACTATCTAATTCGGTACTATTAATATACTTAATTAATTAAATTCTACGAATATTTCGTATACAGACCCAACAGGCATTTAAGGAGGGAAAACCTGCTGACTCGGTCACCATGCACGATGTATTCCAGCATGTCCACAAGAGGCGGAAGGACGGGAGCTTCGTCGACGAAAGGGCTAAGGCGACGGATGTAAGTACTTACGTTTATGAGATTTATGTTAGAATTATAAGTATTCAGATAATAACTTAGGTAAACTTAGGATTCAGACAATAACTTAGGTAAACTTAGGATTCAGATTATAACTTAGGGTAATATAGGATTTAGGTTATAACTTAGGTAAACTTATAGTATAATAAACACATTCATTTGACAGGCTGTGTATCGTGAGGCCTTTTGTTGGATTCAGCCATCTGCTTCCAAGGATGTCGGCAAAACGACGCCCGTCGGGATGCCCTCTTCTACGGCCACTCGCTACGACGACTTATTCGTAGATACCGTCGGCGGCTATAGGAAAGGGCGCATGTACGGAGTCGGCTCCCTGGCTAATTTGTACTCGTTGACTCTGAGATTTCAACCTCCCCCGCCTCCTTCCGCGGCCCCGGCAGACGATGATGTGAGGTCCCAGCTTGCGCATCTGAACGAGGCGGTGTCGGAGATTCGGACGTAGTTGTCTACGTACCTGCGTCCTTCTACTGGTGTTGCCAGTCCTTCTAGTGCTGCCGGTCCTTCTTCCGCTAGGCATCTTTCTTTTGACCCTACTGTCCCTCTCGTACCGCCTCATACTTTGACTGCCCTCCTTGACATGATGACGCCAGAGCAGCTGTGCCAACTTCCAGGCCATGTCTTGGAGGGATTGCTGCCGTACTTAGTGGACGAGTATATGAGATGGGCGCAGAAGGGAGTACCACCACCAGCGGACGATCGTACCCCTCGTCGTTGATATTTGTATTTTTGGGATTATTTTGTTTGTAAATATTGAATATTGAATATTTGTGTTTAAATATTGAATATTTGTGTTTTTTGTGTAAACAATTTGAATGCTTGGGATTATTTGTGTGTTTTGTGTGTTTATTTGTGTGTTGGAATTGTTTGTGTATTTTGTATATTGGAATTGTGTATATTAGAATTGTGTATATTAGAATTGCTTGGGATCATTTGTGTGTTTTGTATATTAGAATTGTGTGTATTGGAAATGCCCAGTTTTATGTTGTTTCTTAAAAATTTCCTAACTACCGACGGACTGGCGACTAATTACCGACGGACTATCCGTCGCTAACTGGAGATTCCCATTTAGCGACGGATGCGCGACTAAAAGCCGACGGATTATCCGTCACCAAGGTTCTAGAATTATGAAAGATTTATAGGATAGGGCCGACGGATATTACGTTGGTATGCCGTCGCTAGTAGTCGGTAAAATATTGGCGACGGATAATCCGTCGCTATAAGGTCGACCGTAGCGACGGTCTAGCGACGACTCACGACGGAATAACGACGGATTATCCGTCGCCAATGTTCTGGAAATATGAATAATTCTAAGAACCGGGTCGACGGATATTCCGTCGGTATTCCGTCGCAAATCCGTCAAAACTTAGCGACCATTCGCGACTGATTGACGACAAAATTTGCATATCAGAATCTCTATGATACGCATTTATCGACCAAATAGCGACGGATACGTCCGCCGGTAAGTGATACGTCATTACTTCTTTTGATAAGTGATTTGACGGTAATCCGTCGGCGAGTCGTCGCAAACTACACGAGTATGGTTGACGGCAGTCCGTCGCTAATTCGTCGCTGGGCGACAACTTGTCGACGGATTGTAGTTTGCGACGAGGCTTTTCCCGACGACCTTTTTAACCAATATCCATCGACCATCCGTCAGTAATTACATTTACCGACGAATTTTTGACGGATATAGCCGTCGCTAAATTGATGAATTTTTGTAGTGTTTCTTTTTACAATTGTAGCAGATTGAATCTTCTTCGTTGTTGCTATTGTTGCTGTTGTGCTCTTTTGTTCTTTTGTTGAATCTCATGAACTTTTTGAACTTTCTTACTAGGAGAGCTTGATCTAAAGAGTCAGATTCACTGTCGTCGGAATCATCTTCGACATATCTTCTGTGTTGAGTTTTTAGGGCGATCGACTTCTCCCAGCGACGAATTAGCGACGGACTGTCGTCAACCATACTCGTGCAGTTTGCGACGACTCGCCGGCGGATTACCGTCAAATCACTTATCAAAAAAAATAATGACGTATCACTTACCGACGGTCATATCCGTCGCTATTTGGTCGGTAAATACGTATCAGAGAAATTTTGTCGCAAATTTTGTCGCCATTGCGAGAAGGCGATCCGCAGGACCTATGGAAGCGCCGCCGGGAAGAAGATCCGGGATGCAGTTTATGACCTTCGAACAGCGCATTCGAAGAAGGAGTGGATCCGACAGGACTACTATGAGCAACTCTTGGAGAAGATGGATGCTCCTGCCTTCAAGGAGAAATTGAAAAAAGCGAAAGCGAACCGATGGGCCGCGGGGCTACATACGGGGGGATCAAAGCCCCACGCAGCGACGCTTGCAGATCTGGTGAGATACCGTAAATTCATTCACTATCTAATTCAGTACTATTAATATACTTAATTAATTAAATTCTATGAATATTTCATATACAGACCCAACAGGCGTTGAAGGAGGGAAAACCTGTTGACTCGGTCACCATGCACGATATATTCCAGCATGTCCACCAGAGGCGGAATGACGGAAGCTTCGTCGACGAAAGGGCTAAGGCGACGGATATAAGTACTTACGTTTATGATATTTATGTTAGAATTATATGTATTCAGACAATAACTTAGGTAAACTTAGGATTCAGACAATAACTTAGGTAAACTTAGGATTCAGACTATAACTTAGGGTATCATAGGATTTAGATTATAACTTAGGCAAACTTATAGTATAATAAACACATTCATTTGATTGGCTGCGTATCGTGAGGCCTTTAGTTGGATTCATCCATCTGCTCCCAAGGATGTCGGTAAAACGACACCGGTCGGGACGCCCTCTTCTACGGCCACTCGCTACGATGACTTATTCGTAGATAACGTCGATGGCTATAGGAAAGGGCGCGTGTACGAAGTCGGCTCCCTGGCTAATTTGCACTCGACGACTCCGAGATTTCTACCTCCCTCGCCTCCTCCTACGGCCCCGACAGACGATGATGTGAGGTCCCAGCTTACGCATCTGAACGAGGCAGTATCGGAGATTCGGACGCAGTTGTCCATGTACCTACGTCCTTCTACTGGTGTTGTCGGTCCTTCTAGTGCTGCCGATTCTTCTTCTGCAGGGCATTTTCTTTTGACCCTACTGCCCCTATCGTACCGCCTCCTACTTTGACGGTCTTCCTTGACATGATGACGCCAGAGCAGTTGTGCCAACTTCCAGGCCATGTCTTGGAGGGATTGCCGTCGTACTTGGTGGACGAGTATATGAGACGGGCACAGCAGGGAGTACCACCACCAGTGGACGATCGTACCCCTCGTCATTGATGTTTGTATTTTTGGGATTATTTTGTTTATAAATATTGAATATGGAATATTTGTGTTTAAATATTGTATATTTGTGTGTTTTGTGTGAACAATTTGAATGCTTGGGATTATTTTTGTGTTTTGTGTATTTATTTGTGTGTTGGAATTGTTTGTGTGTTTTGTATATTGGAATTGTGTATATTAGAATTTTGTATATTGGAATTGCTTGGGATTATTTGTGTGTTTTGTATATTAGAATTGTGTATATTGGGAATGCTCAATTTTATGCTGTTATTTTTTCAAAAATTTTCCAGCCACCGACGGACTGGCGACTAATTACCGACGGACTATCTGTCGCTAACTGGGGGATTCCCAGTTAGAGATGGATGTGCGACTAAAAGCCGACAGATTATCCGTCGCCAAGGTTCTGGAATTATGAAAGATTTACAGGATAGGGCCGACGGATATTACATCGGTATGCCGTCACTAGTAGTCGGTAAAACATTGGCGACGGATAATCCGTCGCTATAAGGACGACCGATTGGCGACGGTCTAGCGACAACTCACGATAGAATAACGACGGATTATCCGTCGCCAATGTTCTGGAAATATGAATAATTCAAAGAATCGGGTCGACGGATATTCCGTCGCGAATCTGTCAAAACTTAGCGACCATTCGCGACTGATTGGCGACGAAATTTACGTATCAGAATCTCTCTGATAGGCATTTATCGACCAAATAGCGACGGATATGTCCGTCGGTAAGTGATACGTCATTACTTATTTTGATAAGTGATTTGACGGTAATCCGTCGACGAGTCATCGCAAACTGCACAAGTATAGTTGACGGCAGTCCGTCGCTAATTCGTCGGTGGACGACAAATTGTCGATGGATTATAGTTAGCGACGAGGCTTTTCCCGACGACCTTTTTTAACTAATATCCATCGTCCATTCGTCGGTAATTACATTTACCGACTGATTTTTGACGGATATAGTCGTCGCTAAATCGATGAATTTTTGTAGTGTTTCTTCTTACAATTGTAGCAGATTGGATCTTCTTCGTTGTTGCTATTGTTGCTGTTGTGTTATTTTGTTCTTCTGTTGAATCTCATGAACTTTTTGAACTTTCTTACTATGAGAGCTTGTCTATAGAGTCAGATTCACTGTCGTCGGAATCATCTTCGACAGATCTTTTGTGTTGAGCTTTGAGGGTGATCGACTTCTCCTTTGGTGCAACTTCTTCAAAGTCTTGAAGTTCCAGCTCGTGAGTGAGTAGCATACCCATGAGTGTTTCAAGAGAGAAAGAAGTGAGCACTACAAAAATTTATCGATTTAGCGACGGCTATATCCTAAAAAATCCGTCGATAAATGTAATTACCGACGGATGGTCGACGGATATTGGTTAAAAAAGGTCGTCGGGAAAAGCCTCGTCGCTAACTATAATCCGTCGACAAGTTGTCGCCCAGCGACGAATTAGCGACGGACTGCCGTCAACCATATTCGTGTAGTTTGCGATGACTCGCCGACGGATTACGGTCAAATTACGTATCAAAAGAAGTAATGACGTATCACTTACCGACGGACATGTCCGTAGCTAGTTGGTCGGTAAATGCGTATCAGAGAGATTCTGATACGCAAATTCCTTCGCCAATCAGTCCCGAATGGTCGCTAAGTTTTGACGGATTCGCGACGAAATATCGACGGAATATCCGTCGGCCCCATCCTGTAAATCTTTCCTAATTCCAGAACCTTGGCGACGGATAATCCGTCGGCTATTAGTCGCGCATCCGACGGTAACTGGGAATCCAATAGTTAGCGACGGATAGTCCGTCAGTAATTGGTCGCCAATCCGTCGGTATCTGGGAAATTTTTGAAAAACAAACAGCATAAAACTGGGCATTCCCAATATACATAATTCCAATATACAAAACACACAAATAATCCCAAGCAATTCCAGTATACACAATTCCAATATACAAAACACAAACAATTCCAACACACAAATAAATACACAAAATACACAAATAATCCCAAGCATTCAAATTGTTCACACAAAACAGACAAATATTCAATATTTAAACACAAATATTCAAACTCCAAGTAAAATCCATAAATAAGTCTACCGGAAACAAATCTGGTCAAAAATTGTATCATATATTTATATCTATTGTCCTCTACGTACGCGCAGAGAGATCTTCCTCCTCAGCTACTGTGCATAAGTATGATCCACGCCAGCAAGATCATTATCCAGAGGAGATGGATGACTGGAACTCTCGGTACAACTGCCCTCTGGTGCCACCTCCTCAACAGCAGGAGGTGGCACTACCTCCTCAGCAGCAGAAGGTGCCTCTCTCAAGCGACGTCCTCGGATCTTAGGTGCCATCTGGTAAGATTGATGAAAACATGGAGATTAATTAGGGATTAAACAAAATAATAATATTAGACGTGTAATGTAGAAGATTCATTGTTGTATGGAAATGACAGTATTAGACATCCTCTGCGTCCTCATCTTCCTCTTCCTCCTCATCTTCGCTTTCATCTATTTCGTTTTCCTCTTCGGATACTTCAACCTCTTCGGATACTTCAACCTCCAATGGTGAATGACCCTCAGCAGTCTTGCCTTAAACTTGAAGCCATTAACGACATAGTCTGACAGTACGGAATGAGTCTCACAACCAGAATATAGAGGAGTAGAGAAGACCCCCCTCTCTGACCCCCCCTCTACTTTCCTGCTTCTTATTTGACTCTCTCAGCCTCCTATTATGCATCATATGATATCCATCTCAACCAAAGAGTAGAGAAGTGTAAAAATATTAATATTAATATTAACCAAGGATCGGTATCGAAATCGGTATCACCATGAATCTCATGGCTTGTTCTACTAGAGCATAATATAAAACCAAACGTGTGAATCAGAGCTTCACATTCTAATATTGTGAATGTGAAGCTCTGCTTCACGTTTGGTTTTATATTATGCTCTGTTAGAATAAGCTATGAGATTCATGGTGATACTGATTCCGATACTGATCCTTAGTTAATATTAATATTTTCACATTTCTCCACGTTTGGTTGAGATGTATATCATATAATGCGAAATAGGATGCCTCATGACCCGAATGAGAAGAAGGGGAGTAGGAAGGCTCACTCTATACACTCATCTGCCTACTCTATACACTCTATACACTCTTACTTATGCAAGCCTTTTGAGGTAATCATCATAATACTAGATTTTTGAAAAAATCTATAACTCTGATAGGCCCAAAAGACTTGGCATAAGTAAATTTAATTTTCAACACTTACCTAGCTACTACTAAGATATCTTATATATATCCTTTTAGGATACTCACTCTATACTAATATCTTAAATTTAATTTTCAACACTTACCTAGCACCTAGACACCGCTTAGACGCCTAAGCGATCAATATCGATACTCATAGAAATAGTCTGATACCGATACCGATACCGATTCGTAAGACAAAGTAAATAGATTTGTAATTAAAAATATATAGTCCGATATCGATACTTCCTACCACCACCACCCTGACCAGTACCACCAGCACCACCAGTACCACTCCTTCTTCGAATGTGCCGTCCGAATAGAAAAATAGGAGAAAATCTTGACATAGAGTGATTAAGGGTGTGACAGTGAGAGTGAAACAGTGAGAGGGTGTGTGTGTGTGTCCTAATCAAATGTGTGTGTTTGTTAAGGGTGGGTGTGTGTTAAGGCGATAGCCACAAGTTATAGGTTCAGTTATTCTCAGGTTTATGGCATATAAGGGTGTAACATTACATTATCATGCATTCAAGGAGGGAAAGAAAAAAATGGAATGAGTCTGAACACAGGGACCGTGTTCTCAGGATAATGCCCTCTCATGAGGTTGATCCGCTGGTACATCCATGCACGATCAACGAAGTATCGATCCATTTCAATTTGGATGTGAAAATATGTATCGTAAGACAAACTAAACATAATTAGTTCGATACTCAACGAAATAGTCCGATACCGATACCGATACCGATACTCAACGAAATAGTCCGATACCGATACAGATAGGTGGTGGGACGAGCCATAATCCGCTGATTTGGTTTTGGTTTCGGCTTCGAATATACTAAATTCGGTTCGGTTTGGGTTTTGAATCTACTAAATTTGGTTCGGTTTCGGTTTCCAATATACTAAATTTACTTATTCGGTTTCGGTACAAAGTTAATATATACTCCTCCATATATATATACTCCTCGAATATATATATATATATATATATATATATATATATATATATATATATATATATATATATATATATAAATATATATATATATATATATATATATATATATATATATATATATATATATATATATGTGCGTGTGTGCCGAATATGTGTGTGTGTGTGTGTGTGTGTGTGTGTGTGTATGCGACGAACATATATATATATATATATATATATATATATATACATGTGTGTGTGTGTATGTGTGTGTGTGTGTACGTGTGTGTGTGTTCCGACCCCCCGCGGCCAGACCCTAATCCCCCTCCCCCCTCCCCCCCTCGCAGCCCACCCCCCTACAACCCTCTCCCACCTCCACCCCCACAGCCAGCCACCCCCTCCGCCCCCCCCGCAGCCCACCCCTAACCCCCCCGGGGCCAACCTCCCCGCGGCCAGCCCCCACCCCCAAACCCCCCTCCCGCCAGCCAGCCCCCCCGCAGCCCACCCCCAACCCCCTCGGGGCCAGCCCCCCCAAACCCCTATCCCCCCAGCCACCCCCCCGCAACCCACCCCCAAACCCCCCCCAGGGCCAGCCCCCCCAAACCTCCACCCCGCGGCCAGCCCCCCCAGGCAACCCACCCCCAACCCTCCCGGGGCCAGCCTCCCCGTGGCCAGCCCCCCCTCCGCCGCTTCCCGCCCCCTCCCACCTCTCCCACCCCACCACCACCAGCACCCCCCCGCTTCCCGCCCCCTCCCACCACCCCCACCCCCCCTCGCTGCCCGCCCCCTCCCACCACCGCCGGCTCCCCTCTGCCTCCCACCGCCGCCCAAGAGAGAGAGAGAGAGAGAGAGAGAGAGAGAGAGGAGAGAAAAAATTGGGGGAAATAAAATTTTTTTCCCGTCGGTTCGACTTAACCTAGGCTTTTAATTTAGCGACGGGTTAGCGACGGATAAAATTCGTCGCTACTTAGTCGTTAATCTCACGCGATTTTTTTAAATTTTTTCAACCAATAATTGACCACCTTGCGACGGATTGTATGTCCGTCGCTAATATCCCGTCATCTGGTCGGCGGATTATCTGTCGCTTAGTAGTCGTCAATTCCCCCGCCAACTAGTAATATTTTCTTGCAATTTTTTTAACATTTTTCCGCCAATTAGTGACTACCGAGTGACTACTTGCCGACGGGTTTTTATTCCGTCGCTATTTTGCCGACGGATAGGCGACGGATGTTCACCCTTTAAAAAAACAATTGGTACGCGATTAGCCGAAAAGTCGTCGCCAGGTTGTCGGTAGTCCGTCGCTACTGACGACGGATTTATTCCGTCGCTAAAATGCCGTCACCAATTAACTGTATTTTTGTAGTGGAGGTTGTTCCCTTCAATTATTGCTGTAACCTTTGGAATCCAGTTCTTCGTGAGAGTTCGTAAAAGTTTGTGAATCTTCTCATGGTTATTACATTTCTTGCCTAATAAAGACAGAGAATTTACAATATCAAGAAATCTTGTAAACATCTGAGTGACGGATTCGTTTGGGTTCATCTTGAAAACCTCATATTCCTGAGTAAGTTTGTTGACTTTTGACTCCTTGACTTGTGTCGTGCCTTCAAGATGTTTTCATACTTCATTTGATGTTGTGCATGTAGACACCCTGTTAAATTCAGTCTTGTCTAAGACACCAAACAAAGCGTTAATAGCACATGCGTCAAGACTGGTATATTTTTCAGCTTCAGTATACTTGTCATGGGATTTCTCAACCAACTCTCCATCAACAAGAATACTTGCAGGCTTTTTATAGCCATCAATCACAATAGATCATAAGTCAAAATCTAGAGATTTTAAGAAGAAACTCATGAGTGTTTTATAGTATGTGTAATTTGTACCATCAAATAGTGGAGTTCTATTTATGGTCTGGCCTTCACTTATGAATTTCACAGTGGCTATGTGTGATATAAAGTGATCTATGTAACAACAATATAGATAAAAATATGATAGGTGTGTTACCTTGCTTTACCTGTATAACCTGCTCTGATACCAATTGTAGGAAGAAAATATAAAGCTCTATACTCTAGAGGGGATGAATAGAGTAGACAGCAAAAAATTAGCTATTCAAAAATATTAGCAACAAGATCATAGAATATATATCACAAGTATGTAAATGAAAAGCAGAGATCAGAAAGCAAACGCAAATATGGCGAAGTATACTGGTTTTTCTGTTGTAAGGACTATTCTAGTCGGAAGAACTCTAGCTTCCAGTTGAATCCACTATGAAAAAATATCGCAAGTTTTCATCCGAAGTCCTTACAACTTCTACAACGCGAGCTTTGATCCGAAGTACTCGACCAACTTAAATTGTGAAGTGCCTTTCTTCAATCAAGCCTCTGATTACAATCACTCTGAAACTTCTAGACCTTGCCGCACGGGCAAATCGACTAGAGGATTGTAACTGTCTTAGGATTTGAAAATAAAAGAGCTTAGAACACTTTGGAATACAGTAGTAGGCTTAGAAAGAAGAGAAGAGAGAGTTGTATTGAAATGAGAAAAATTCTTCTCTATTTATAGTTTTTCCAAAGACAAAATTCGGGCAAAATTCGGGCAGAGTTCGGACAGAATTCTTTGAAAGAATATCAGCAAACTGTCGTTGCATCCATAACTGCGGGATGACCAAGCTCAGAAAGGGCTTTAACAAAGCTTAGGAAGGACAGGAGCAAGCTAATAATTAATTGAGACATGAACAAAAGTAAGTCGGAAAGATATTTTGACATATTGTGAAATTTGTCATCTTATTAAGATTTTGAAGCTCGCCGAGTCATTGATAGACCACCAACCACAGGAAATGAAGTGGTAAAACACCTGACATGGAAAAAAGAAAAGAATATTCACTTGCAAAATAAACTTAGTAAGTAGAATCAGGAATCATCGTCAATTAATGATTATATAAGTCCAGGAGAAGACACAAAGAAAGGTACTTGCAGTGCTGAGGTGAAGACACAAAGCTGCAAAACTGAGTCACTTCAATAAATAACCGTAAGGCGGACATAAAAGTTTCTTCTTAGGATTCTTCAATAACTTTGTTTCCTTCGTCACGTCCCCACAGAGGGTTCCCAGTAATTCTTCACTTCACCAATCAACTTTTTGACCCTCACTTTTGGAGAAAAATGATGCTGGTAAGATATCAACCATATATTTGACTACGTCATCATCTTACTGTAGTCTCGTTAGGTTAGGTTGGGTGGGAGAGTAGTATTCTTACTGACTCGCTCCACAGTGGGGTGCTTTCACCCCCTTCATGAAAGTCATCTTTCATCCTGTGGATGATATTGTACATGTCCTCGCCTCTGTGGTGCTCAACGCCCCCTCCTCTCCCCTCCCCTTCCAACTGTACACACCCTTTCCCCACTCGAAACCCAATGTTGCCTTTAAGTTAAAGGATCCATGTATCCATGTTAATAACTCATTCAGATGTCCTTCAACTATTGCAGGACATAACGGCCGGTAGTCGGGTTGCAGGTCGTACATTGACATATAAATATAAGCTATATTCAGGTTGCAGGTCGCACATTGAGATATAAATATAAGCTATAGTTTGATTTGGACAAGGCTAGTTCCAAGAAAAATAAATGAACTTAAGATGTTTAGTATGGAGAAGGATTGTCCAAGTTAGAAGTTTTATCGGACTTAACCCTGAGCCGACCCTGAGCCATTGCATTAGCTCCAATGACAGAACCACTGGTGGACTATGTTGGGCTCCTGCCCACACAAAATTTTTCTCCTATATATGTGTTGGTGTTTTTTCTCAATATAATGCTTCGGATGTTTTGAGGTGTGCACATGTGATGTGATGGGGCACACGTATTGGTGTTTTTTAGAAGGAAAAATGATCAACTCCAAGAAGAAAGCATGTTGCTTTTAGTCTTTCGGACCCGGACTCGGACACAAGAGTACTTCGTGCATGCATGGGGCGTATGGGCGATAGGTAGGCGTGGACTGGCACATGACTACAATGAGTGCAGGATGATATAAAATATCATATCTATTTTTGAGTATTGGTATTTTAGTCCCATATCGGATAGGAGAAGAAGTTAAGTCTCACTCCACTATTTATATAGAGCCCCCTGGCTTCCTTTGTAAGACGTGCCAAATAAGAAAGTAAATGGAGCCCGTAGAGTCCAGGAAGCCCATTCGAGTCACAAAAAAGTTGACTAGCGAGCGTTCTAGAGGTTCTTCGAGAACTTGCTGGTTCGTGAAAGTGGATCATATATAGGCGAATCTTACTTTTATTCTCTTTCTTGTTCAAGTTCTTGGCTGACTACAGGATATTTTGAAGAGCAACTTTGTTTGTCGGAATATTCAAAATCATAAAACTCAGTTCCTGTACTTTTGAAGAGCGAACTCGTTTGCCAGAATCTCCAAAGTACTGAAACTCAGTTCAGGTACTTTTGGAGAGCAAACTTGTTTGCAGGAATCTCTAAAGTCCCAACTTAAGAAAAGTAGGAGAGTAAACTTGTTTGTAGGAAGTCTTCGAAATCATATAAAATCAGAACATGAAGCAAATTTATTTGCACATTGAAGTCTCTGTCTCTGATCGTTCTATTCAGAACAAAGAGCAAATTTATTTTCACATTCAAGTCTCTGTTTCTGATTGTTCTTCCATCTAGATCTGTTTCGGAAATAACTACCATCCTTCTCGATACAAGTTTTAACAAACTTGAGAAGATTGACGGTCAACACTGTTGGCCCATTGGTCATGGTCAAACCTGATTTTAATAATTGATCTAACCCTGTCTCGATATAAGGATAACTTGGATGATTGCTGAGAACTGCTACCGTTCTGTTCAAGATCGAAGCCATTTTGCCAGATGAGTCTGTATTTCATATTCAATATAATTTCTACATTTTATTGAGTCTAGGAATACGATATACACCAAGTCGTACTAGCAAATAGGCTATCCCAAAATGTTTTCAAAATATCCTTTGTTTTGAAAATAGCCCATTTTACGAAAAGCTCCTGACAGCCTTTAAACTTTTCAAAAAGACAAAAAATCAATTTGCAAAAATTCTAAAAATCTAACTCTGGACCCCGGGAGAATTCGGCCCGAGTTCGGCCCGAATTATACCCGAGTTCGGTTAGTGCCCGTTAGTTCGGCCCGAAATCTACCCTAGTTTGGTTCGCAAAAAGGAAAGGAAGAAATCAATTTCTTGATATATTTTTTTCTTTAAAAATTTATAATTTCTATCGATTTTTTGTGTGTTTGGAAATACCAAAAAATTTGGAAGGGAGAGAGAATACTTAAAGGTGGAAAATAAATCCTTACTTGGATGGTTTGAATCATTTTCTCCTTTTTTTTCAATTGGTAATCCGTTTCTTTTTCCTCCTCAATTCCTTTAGCATCCTAACATAGGAAAGTAATGATTTTTCTTTCCCAACAACAATATTCTGCGAACCAAAGAAGACCTTAGAATATTAGCTAACTTACATGTTAAAATGAAATAAATACATTAACTCACCTATGTTTCATGAGTATTACATGCACTACATCTATTAAGGTTTTAAGGTAATTAACTTTGCTCCTTGCACATTGTAAGCTCTGTGAAATTTAATTAGAATTGATTAAGATTAATTAGAATTTAAATACGTTTAATCATGATTTTCTAGTTATTAATGAATTTTTACTTTTATTTTTTATTGTCATATGCACATTGTCGTGACTTTTAATTTAGGAGCACAAGACTATATGTTTTCTCAAAACTAACTTCATATGCATGATCTAGTTGAGACACTCTACACCCATGACTTTCATGTCCCACTCAAATATACATTCTTGTGCTCCATTTTAATCGCACAACTTTCCTGACACAAGACCCGATCTTGATTCATATCATGGAGTCACATTTATTTCTAACTCGAATTGGGGATACCATTTAGACCAAAACTTGTCAATCCAAAATATGGACATGACCCACATTAAGCCTACTACACACCTGATACTTGTATCCCATTCAACTGAGCCTCCACATGTTACTTATTTACCCGTGATCATAAATGACTTAAATTATGCCATTGATCGGACCAAGCTCGACTTTGACCCAACTCGACTCCAATGAACCAAATCCAACCTTCATGTCATCCTCTCATGAATACCTACACACAACACCATCACATTCCTACAAAACACCAAACACCCAAAGTAAACTCATCCCTAAGCCTAATGGACAAAATCCTTTTCCCTAAAGGTTAAAGAAAAATTCCCTATTTAGACACTATCATCCTCACCAATCAAAACTCACCTCTTCTGGCCCAAGTCCAAGAGATGGCTTTAGGAAACCACCTATGACACACCCAATCTGTTGGCCAATCCCGATTCAACAACACTCTACTTTTGAGAGAGATTCCTTAGTACAACTCTCTCTCTCTCTATATATATATATATTTTTTTTTTTCTCTCTCTCTCTCTCTATATATATATATATATATATATATATATATATATATATATATATATATATATATATATATATATTTTACAATAGTCAACCTACCCCTTCTTTATAATAACATCTATCTCTCCTTCGTTTATACAAAAATAGCAGCTCCCCCCTTAGCCGACATCCTCTCCCTCAAACCCTAACACCACCTACTCATCTTCTCCTTCTCCTCTTCCTCCTTAACATACCCCCTACCCGAGCTGAATGTTGCTGTCGTGCCGCCGCGCCTTAGCTGTTGCACGTGCACTACCTAGCATGCACTGCCTAGGCCGACCGCAGTGCCACCCCCACCTATGGTGACCCCAAAGTAGCCCTCCTCGCCAAACTAGACCGCCGGAGCCCCGCATCATGCGCACTGCTGCTGCAGCAGCTATTATCGTGAGCTGTTGCAGCAATTGTTGCCACGATCTGTTGCCGCATTTGTCGAATGCCACGTCAGCCACCACTGACCTCCCCCTTGGATGGCGACCCTCCAGGAGGGAGACGTCACCTCCAGCAGCCCACCACCGGCCTGTTGGATCTCGGGAGCGACGTGATCCGCCGTTGCCGATATCCCGACGTTCTCCTGCCGACGAGACACATTTCCTTTGCACCATAGCCGCTGTCCAGCTCCCTCATGCGCCTTTGCTATCGTAGCGCATGCCTACGACATGAGGTATACACTCCTCTTCCTTTGATAAGCTTGTTATACCATATGAACTTGTGTGTATGAACAAATCTCATACCTTGTTGAACTTGCATGAGCAAATCTCATACCATATTGAATTTGTATGAACAAATCGTATACCATTTTGAACTTGATGTACACATCATATATCACACTTTGCTTCTCTTCATGAATGGGACAGTAAGTTGCACATATAGGTATAAATCCTTTTGTCACACTTTTCCTATGTATATGTGAGAAATATTTGAGAATCATATATATATATATATATATATATATATATATATATATATATATATATATATATAATATGTGACAAATATTTGAGAATCATATATATATTTTTTATTTTTTTTAGAAAGGGAACTTTATTGAAGTAACAGACGCAAAATGTCGAAGCCTATACAAGTAAAAGCGCCACGCGCCAAAAAGGAAAGGGCCACGCCAAAAAAGCAAAGCATGACAACAAAAAACTGCACGGAGAAGAGCACGGGCTAGTCCAGGGCTGCCCAAAGGCTGTCCTTGGAGTGAGAGCAGCGCCGCCGAACTCTGTGGATCTGACGAAGGACTTCGCTAAGAATCTGGTGGGGAAGGAATTAACGGCCCTCGTACCTATACTTGTTCTGATTCTTCCAAAAAATCTAAATACCGGCGACTGCGACGATCTGACACCCGTGGGAGCTTCCCCAGCGGGCGAGAAGATCGGTGAAGCCCCTAGGATGATGTCACTGTCGAAGCTTGGTGTTAAAGTCGGTCCATAATAGTGCTGCCAGGTCACCGGATAGGAGAACGTGCTTTACCGACTCCACGTGAGGGGGAGACACAGCAATGGCATCTCAATGCGAGGTTGTAGCCGAAAGAGGTGATGGAGTCGTCAGTAGGAAGCTTCCGTCTTTAGGCTCTCTATAACAGGATCGACCATTTGTTTGGGATACATGATTGCCAGTAAGGGATGATGAAGGGGGACGGTGAACCGGTCCCTCTAGCGACGATCCTGGCAGAAGCCAGCTAGAACTGGCCGCTAGGATTGGGGGACCACCGCAGGGAGTCTGGTTCATTGGAGAACTGTAAATTAACGACTGCTCGGCTCGCAGCCGCCTCATGCCCTAGCCAGTCTCTGACTTTGTGCCAAATCTAACCGGAAGTGGTATCCCACAGGTCACGGATCTCCCTGTTGATATGGTTGTGGACCGTGAGAAGTGCGTCTTCCAGCCAATGCTCGTTACTCACCGAGGATTAACCATTGCCCAGCTGCAGGCAGATAAGGGATTCAGCGATATCGCGGCCACGAGAGATGCACCGCCAGGTGGCCGAGGATCTGCTGTTCACTAAGGCCACGGATGGGTAGACGAATCTAAAGTATCTGGCCTTCATGAACCTGGACCAGGAAGAGTTGTCCGTGCGCAGCTTCCACCATAACTTTATGGAGAGTACGTCCACTAAGTGCTCCAATCTGCAAAATCCTAGTCCGTCCTCCTTGGTGGGTTTGGCCATGGAGGTCCAACTGGCCCAGTGGTGCTTGTCCTCACCATGACTGTGGCCCCAAAAGAATCTGGCGAAGTGGAATTCGATCTTGGAGAGAACCTTTGGAGGGACCGCAAACGGCCAGGATGTGAATGGGGATGGAGGAGAGAACGTGCTTGATCAGAACCATCTTCCTGCCAGGGGAGAGGGTCGCGTTGTGCCAACCCACGATCTTCTGCCTGATAGGACACCAGGGACTCAAAAATGCTTGATTTGGATCTACCGTAGACTAACGGGCAGCCTAAGTAGAAGAACGGAGGATACGCGATGGTAAAGGAAGTCAGATTGGCAAGCCTTCTAGAATGGTTCATGTCCGCTTTGTGGTGGGTGTAGATGACATTTTTTTTATTGACACGCTGCCCGAAACATATAGCGTATCTCTCCAAGGTTCTGTGGACAACCTGAACTGATTCGATGTCACCAGAAGAGAAAATAAGGACATCATCTGTGAAAGCGAGGTGAGTGATGATGGGGCAACCAGTGGTGGTGTAGAAGTGGTAGAATTGTGGATTGTTGATCATGCTGTTGAGGTTTCTGCTGAGAGCTTCGGCTGCAATGATGAAGATGGTGGCCGACAGAGGGTCTCCCTGACGTACACCGCGGCTGGAAGGAAATAAGCCCTCCGCTTGACCGTTGATAACGGTAGAAAACCAAGAGTTGCTGATGGATCTGAAGACAATGTCGATCCAAGGTTTGGAGAAACCAAAGGCTCTGAACACCCAGATCATGAATTGTCAGTCCAGGCGATCGCAAGCTTTCTCCATGTCAAGGTTGATTGTAACATTGCCCCATCTGGCCGGGAATTTCATGCAAGTGACCATCTCTTGCGCTAGGAGGATGTTGTCGGTGATGTTCTGCCCCTTGACAAATTTGCTCTGCTCGACCGAAATGATCCTAGGCAGAAGATTGGACATACGGTTGGCGATGATCTTCGAGATGATCTTGGGGGTGAAGTTGCATAGGCTTATGGGCCGAAAGTCTCTGAAGGTCTTCGGATTGTCTATTTTGGGAATGAGGATGAGGTTGGCCCTGGATATGGATTTTGGGTATCTGGCCCCCTGGAAGAAAGCGATGGAGGCCTCCAGCAAGTCATGGGCGATGATGTCCCAACACGATCTGAAAAAGACCCCGGAGAACCCATTAGTCCCAGGACAATGTGTTCGTCAAGAGCCCAAACTATAGCTTTGACTTCTTCCGCGAATGGAAGGACAAGCAGCAGATCATTCTCTCTTTCAGTGATGATGTTGGGATCTCGGAGGGAAACTGGTCGTCCTTAACGATCACCTCTTCGACCAAAAAAACCGAGTAGAACTGCACCGCGGCCACCTGAATGCTCTTCTGATCCTGCAGATGGGTACCGTTGATGTCCGAGGTACGATGGAGGTTGAGCTGATGTCTATGCCCCTTGACACAAGCATGGAAAAAGCCAGTGTTGCGATCCCCCTCGATGTCCCAGTCTAATCTCGCTTTTTGCTTCCAAAATTTTATCTCTACTTTCGGAAGAGATTTGAGAATAGCTCTGGCAAGATTAAGCGCCGCCCGCACCTTCGAAGACCGTTCTGAAACGAATCAGGATTCTGTTCTGGTCACATCATCCTCCACGGATCTGATCGCCTGGAAGATGTTTCTGAAAGCGGCCTTGCTCCAAAAAGAAAGTGTTGTACTAGTAGCTCTAAGTTTGGCCGCTACTCTGATCAGGGGATCAAGATCATCTGCCGAGCTCCAGGCAGAAGTTATAATGCCTTTGAATTGGGGATGGTGCCTCCAGAAGTCCAAAAATCAAAATAGTTTTTTGATGCAATGGGAATTACTGCTGATCTCGATAAGAAGAGGAGAATGATCCGATTCGGTGGAGTTGAGGTGAGAGAGGTTGGAGATGAGACCCATATCCGACCATAGGTCGTTGATCAGGGCACGATCCAGATGGAAGTATTGTCTATGGGCTCCTTTCTGCATGTTGCACCAGGTGAAAGCGTTGCCGGAGAAGGGGAGGGGGTTAAGTTGGGCGTTAAAAATAAAGTTGTTAAGGTCTTCCATGGCCGGGAGCGGGGGCGTACGACCCCCTAACTTCTCGGAGCTACAAGAGATCGTGTTGAAGTCGCCGATGCATATCCACTAATGTTGTTGTGGTGGAGGAGGGAGGCTAAAAGGGGATCCCAGAGGAGCCTGCGCTCTAAGATATCGCAGCTGCCGTGGACAGCAGAAAGGAGGGAACGGGACGGAAGCTCCGGGTGCTCCACCCAGCAAGAGAGAGCTTGTCTCGAGTCCTGGACGATGTCGAACTTGACCCCAGAAGCAAAGAAAATGTAGATGTCGTGGCATCCGACAATAGCGTCCTGGAATCCGAGATGTAGTTGGATGCGTTTGAGTCTCTTCTGCGAAAGTTTGGGTTCAATGACCACTAAGATGTCAATAAGGTAAGATTTTTTGAGGCTAAGGATTCTGTTCAGCGTCTGTTTATTGGCAATACATCTTGCGTTCCATGAAAGCATGTTAAGCATTTGGAAGGGGGAGGGGATCTGGGTTTTGAAGCTTCGCGACAGACCTCGTGGTCCTTGCCGAATGCTGTCCTTGTTTGTTCTATTTCTTCTGCTTGAGAGATATTTTGGGGGTGTTATTGTTATCTCCGGAGGGGGCTGGAGCTGCCCTAGGGGGACTAAGGAACTGGTCCCGGAGTCTTCTGTCAGATCGGAGACTGTGGCATCTTTTGACCCTTCCGATTCGGTAAGAGCGCACATGGGGTTGTTTGGGTCCAGGAAGCCAGCTTCCTTGGCTTGGCACATCCTACCCATGGCCTCTTGC
>JANAVB010027598.1:22671540-22874040 GCA_029216955.1 Iris pallida
CGGCGTCGGAGAAGGGAATCGATATAGGCTGTCCCTCGGAAGACGGGGGATAATCGATCTCAGGGAGCGGGACATCGGGAAGGATCGGGACCTTCTGAGCTATGCGGTCAGGTCTCACTAGGTCAGCAAAAGAGACCGCGAAGGATTTTCCAGGAGGAGTCGGTGCGCCAGAGGGCGAGGAAGAGGTGGGGCCGATAGGAGATAGAGAAGACCTGCCAATGCCAGGAGGCGATGGCGGGAGCCGAGGCCCTTCGGAAGCAGATGCGAAGGAGGATGATCTGCAAAGGATGGAAGGTCTTGGGCGTTCACCCGGAACGCCCTGTGCAAAAGGGAGGAAGTCGGGCGCATGGATGTCCCCTGCCCCTGCCGGTATCGCAAGACCCTGAGACACAGGAAGCAGGGCCAGTGCATGGGGCCCCTAAGACATAGGAGACGGGCGCATGGACGGGCCCCAAGTGGGGGAAGCTAGCGCAGAGATGGAGGGGACGGGCGCATGCGCTGCCCCACCGACTCGGCCTGGCGACAAAGAAGGCGAAGGGGAGCTGCTAGACGGCACATGCCCCTCGCTGAGGGTGCATGGCAGAGGTCCCTCGAGCGTATGCCCCTTGCTGAGGGTGCATGCCTCGGTGGAGAGATAGGAGAAGGCCCTATGGCGTATGTCCCTCTCGACGGGCGTATGACCCTCTCTACACCCGTATAACACTGGCTCAACTGAACTAGAGAGCAGGAGAGCAGAATTTGAAATTCAAAACTCCGGAGGGGAAGAGCGGGAAACTCCCAGACCATCTTGTAGAAGTATAGAAAAATATAAATAAATTCTTATGCGGCCCAGAAATCAGCCCCATGCGGCTCATAGCTGAAGGAGCCTTAATGCGGCTCAAAAGGCCCGAGAGCTTCATGCGACTCAAAAAGATGAAGGGGAAGCCACGTGGCCTCATGCGGCTCAAAATAGGCCTTTACAACTGGCCATAAATGCTCTTAGCAGCTCGTTCATTAATTACCCTGACACAGCGGCGGCTCTGACAATGACGGATTGACAGCTCTGACATAAAGGTGAAATGATGACTCTTGACGTGCTCCTAGAGAGACGAGGAAACTCTTTACAGCTGGCACGATCCACCCATTTCCAAAGCTCCTTATGCGGCTCAGTTGCAAGGACGTCTATGCGGCTCAGTTGCAAGGGCCTCCATATGGCTCAGTTGTAAGGGCCTCCATGCGGCCCAGTTGTAAGGACGTCCATGCGGCTCAGATTAAAGGACGTCCATGCAGCTCAGATTAAAAGACTTCCATGCGGCTCAGATTAAAGGACTTCCATGCGGCTCAGATTAAAAGACTTCCGTGCGGCTCAGTTGTAAGGACGTCCATGCGGCTAAGTTGTAAGGACCTCCATGCGGTTCAGTTAAAAGGACTTCCATGCGGTTCAGATAAGGCCACCCTTATGCGGCTCTAACACGAGGTCGCACTCATGCGGCTCAATTATCACAGTTCTCCATGCGGCTCGCAGCAGTTGGGACACGTGGCAAGAGTTGATCAAATCCCAACAATTCAGATTTATGGCAATCGACATAACAGGCAGTTGGGACACGTGGCAGGAGATTGACCAAGATTTATTCACTCGGATTTGCTGATATCAACAAATCAACACAATGCAGATTTGTTGAAATCAACATTAACTACCCTGATCGATTTCCAACAAACCATGCAGATTTGGTGCAATCAATATTAACTGCCCAGATTTGTTACAATCAACATTAACGGCCCAGATTAATTTCCAACAAACAAGATCAAGGCTAATTGTAATCAAATCCCTAACTGCCCACTTTTTAGGGAGCAATTATTGTACACCCTACTTATCACAAAGCCCTATAAATAGTAAGGTGCCATTCCCTTACAAAGGAGAGGACAGAGAGCAGCGGAGACACAGAGAAAAGTATAAGAGCAAAGTGTATCCAGTAAGAGCATTTCTTTTCCAAGAGCCGAAGCGATGTCCGATCGTCCAAGGAGTAAGGCAGAGTTGCCGTCACTCTCCCGAGCCTCTACCGTCACCCCCCAGAATCAAAAATAAACAATTGTACTTTAGATTGCTTTTCCTAGGTTTTGTTCCTAGGCTCTCTTTTGTACAAGCGAGTTTGTATTGTGAAGTAAAAGCCCAGTTCTTCCATAAAACTATTCTATTTTTTTATAATCAATGGCAGATACGATGGCGACTCTGCTGGGGACTAACTTCTCTACGGTTGAGAACTTGGTGATGCAATCGGACGCAGCCAAACTTGGCTCCACACAACAGATGTTGGTCGTCCGCTTCGACCAATAGGCGTTTGAAGAAATGCACTCCGATGGAAGCGCTGGTCCGGTCCAGAAGCGAGCCCGCACGAAGAAGGCCCGCATGGAGTGGAGGCCCAAATCATTTGCTCCTTTCCAAGCTCTGGAAAAAATGCTCTCTGCTGCCCAAGATGGTGGAGAAGACTCGCATGCGGCCCCACTTCAGGCCGCGAAGGACCCTGCTGTTCTCAAGTCTGACAGAGGAAAGCACTATGATGCTGGACTTGAGAAAGCAAATGGGAACTCTATGCGGTCCAGAAAGAAGCCGCATAAGGGTGCCAGCTGCATGAAGAAGGCTCATGCGGCCAACAAATCCAGCCGCATGAAGACTCATGCAGCCACTAAATCCAGCCGCAAGAATGCTGATGTGGCCAACGGATCCAGCCATATGAATGCTGATATGGCCAACAGATCTAGCCACATGAATGCTGATATGGCCAACAGATCCAGTCGTATGAATGCTGATGTGGCCAACTGATCCAGCCGCATGAATGCTGATGTGGCCAACAGATCCAGCCGCATGAATGCTCATGCGACAGTCAAATCCAGCCGCATGAATTCCTATGCGGTCACAAATGCCAGCCGTATGAATGCTCCATGCGGCTCGGGTTCAGTCTTTGACCGCCTCTCATGTGGTCCTGACTCCAGATGCTTCCAAGAAAATGTGCCAGATTCTGTGCGGCACCATTTGTACTCTTCCTACTATGTACCCTAGGTGCTAGAGTGAAAAAGTCTAAGACAGCACGAGCACGGTCAGTTGTCCCAACCTCTGACCATTCGTGTGCTCAGCTTACTATTATGCGGGCCTCCGATGGAAAGTTGTACCGAACCATCCGAGACCAGCCCCCGGTGGCAAACGAACAGAGTGGTTCCCAAGAGTCTTCCAACAATTAGGGAACAAACATGGTGCCAATATACTCAGATGCTCAGGATTTCTGGGCCCACAAAATGGGTGTCAAGGTTGCTCGAGACGTACCTGACTTGTGTGACGTGATCCTTCACAAGTGCAAAGAAAGAGAAGAAGCTTCGATGTGCAGAGAGTCCTTCCATGGACATCACTGCACCCAAGTCATTGTCAACTGCTGCTGCAACAACGCGGAAGTACAAGAAGATCGACGGTCCGTCTTCCATTGACTGCAACACCCAAGCTCAGAAGACGAGGCACTTCTCGTCGCCTCCTGTAATTCTGCTCTGAAGATCTCTGACAGCTGAAGAGGGAAGAAAACAAACGTCTCCATTCCAAAAATCTCAACCAACATAACCAAGAAACTCTCTTCTAAGCGGTTGTCTACCACCGTTACAGGAGGAGTTTACCAAGGTACCCGCTCAAAAACGAAATCTGTCACACTTGGAGATTCGTCGTCCACATCTCTGGGAGGCGCTGGAGCCGGGGGTAGCACTCCTACAAACATTCACGACAATCCGGTGTTCCAAAAAGATAATCCAGGGGAAACGGTTCCCCCAACAGATACAGCAGGTTCCGACGTTCTCGAGGATGTCCACAACTCTCAAGACGAGACAAGCTCTGAAGCTGGGGGTACCACTCCTTCTGAGTCCTAACCAGAGGAGGACATTCCCACATACCCTGACGACTTCTCTGTACAAGGGTATGACTCAGAGGGCACGTCCTCTACCGTTCCTTCCATCTCTCCTCATGTGAGGACGGTGTTCATGACGGACAGCAACCAAGACGGTCCCAGTGATCGCCAACGCATCGACACTCTGGAGGCCATACTTCATACCTTGGTCAAATCCGTGGACGAGATCAAAGCGGCCCTACCGACTCTGCAATAAAGGACGCCTGGCCAAACAAGCTTGGGTCCCGCGGTTAATGCAGACTCAAACTCAACTGCACCAAACCTGGACTACAATCCTCCTACGATGACGGCTCCCACCGTTGCAAACGAGGCCAAGGAGGCAAGACGAGAGGTCCAGGAGCTCCGGGCCATGTTCCACGCCCGAGAAACCTGCCAGGACCTCAGGATACGACAACCGTATCCTGCTGCGTGGAGAGATGTTCCCTCCCCACCAATATATAAACCATTCAACATCAATCCGTATGATGGGAAGACATTTGCAAGCATGTACATCACCTACTTCGAAGTCACAACCGACCATCTGCCTCATGACGATGCCATCCTTACGCGGTTGTTTATTGGAGCGTTGGAAGGGATCGCCTTCGACTGGTATCGCAATTTGCCAGACAACTGCATCCATTCCTTCGCCGGGTTCAAGAACATGTTTCTTGAAAGGTTCTACGAGGTAGGACAAGATGTGACAATGTCCACCCTCATAGACATTATTCAAGGTGAGAAGGAATTGACAAGGAACTACATTGAGCGGTTTTGTCAAACTGTGATGAAATTGCCCTCTGGCAATCCAGATTCTTCCTTGATTGAAATCTGCCAAAAGTGGCTGCTTCCCACAATCAGCCTCTAGATGGGCGAGAGTCAATTCAAAGACTGGAAGACTTTCATCATCAGCACCGCTAGTACAGAAGACAAATTGAAGAAAGCTCGCCAACTGGAATTGCATATCTCGGAAGGAGAGGACAAGGACAAACGCCCTAACGCAAACAACAACAATGGTGGTAATTCCTCCAACAACCGAGACAACAAGGATAAGCAGGCTATGGTGGCCGACACAGCCCCGAAACCAGAACTAAAGCCGGTAGAGAAGCAGTGGCCGCAGATGACTTACTCCTTTGAAGACAGCCATGTCAAGCCCATCCTTGACATGCTCATACAAGGAGACATGATTCAGCTCCCTCCGCCGAGACGTAAGCCTCGGCCTGCAAAAATGGAAAGCCCTAAGTATTGCTACTACCATCGCTATGTCCACTATGCTACACAAGACTGCTTCCAACTGAAGCGATACATCCAGCATCTCATCGATTCTAAGGCCCTGGCCATTGATTTCGAAGAGGTGACCATGGCAGCCAACATGGTATCAGTACAGTTCGGCAGCTTCCCTTCGACAAAGACTCAAGATGGAGTAGTACCCGTACCCATGGCAAAGATGGAGGTCGCTAACCTTTCACCTCCCCGAGACCAAGCCGCTGGTCTAGTGCCTCTCACCACATCACGAGGGGAGGTCATGTGGGTCCATCAGGACTTAGTATCTGAAGTAACCCAGCCAGCATCACCCTCTACTGGTAAGAAGAAGGATAGGAAAGTCAAGTCCTGCCGTACAATCTCGATATATATCGAAGAAGCTACGGCTGTTGTTACCCGATCTGGTGCACAAACTCAAACTTCACTGGGTAACTCGGTTGAAGATCATCAGCCGGCAGCTACTGATGCTCCAGGACCTTCCCAGCCTTCGATGAACGACAAGCCTAGGCCGAAGGAGACTCGCTTTGACAAGCCACTCCGAAAAGAGGTGCCTCATGGGCAGGAGAGTCCCTACAACTTTGACATCTTGGCACAATTGGCCAACATACTGGCAAAATTATCGCTATACGAGCTCCTGAGACTCTCCAAAGATGTTCTCGTCGTACTGAGTGAAGCACTCCAGAATGCCGATGCATATCTGGCTCAGTCCAATCTCACTGGGGAGAGCTTGCCTGCAGATCTCCAGGACAGCTCTTGCACAGGTGCAATACCCAACATTGTCTTCACGTTGCAGGATATGCTTAACAAGATAAACCTGCACGATCGCCCTCTGTATTATACTGGATACATTAGCGACATCAAGGTGGATCAGATGCCTATTGATCCCGGTTTTTCCATAAGCATCATCCCGAAGAGTCTGCTGCACCACCTGCGTATCCCAATACATCACCTGATGCCGACAAGCACTACCATCAGCAGTTTTAATTCAGGCAGAAGCTATCTGATCGGAAAGATTCGCCTGAAGTGCCAAATCGGCAACCTTCAGTCAGAAGTGACCTGTTATGTCATAGATGCAGACACTTCCTATAATATTCTCCTGGGGCGTCCTTGGATACACGATTACATGATCGTGCCTTCTACACTGTACCGGTGTTTCAAGTACGTCGACAAGAACGGCTTCGTAAGGACAGAATTTGTCGACATCGATCCCTTTAAAGGGGTTGAATCCTACTACTCAGACTCATGCTTGTATGAGAAGTCGAAAAGGCACCTTGTCGAAGGAGATACTCAAGCTCAAACTGAGGCGACAACTGGATCGGAAGAACCTCTGACGATCCACCTCCAAGCCCGCAAACCTGGCAGAACTGCACCCCTTACAGCCACTCTGTGTAAGGATGCAATCAGCTTCTCTGCACATGAGGAGCAGATGATAATCCGACTGGTAAGGTCTGGCCAAGCGCCAAGGCCCATGACAGAGCCACTAACAATTAGGCTGCCTAGAGCTAGTCGGTAACAAACAGAGGAGCTCAATCCCTCTGTCAAACCGATGATGATTCGTTTTTTCCAGAATGAATCGTCAGCTGAACGCGAAGCCGAGGACTACAAATAAGCCAACAACTCCCTGTCTCACATTAAACACTAAGCTGGGGGTCGCTAGTACGCCAACGACTCCACGTTCTGCTCTACCAGTGGAGCCCCTGATGATTAAGCTGCCCAAGTCATCCTCCCAGTCTTCATTTACATAGGGGGTAGCCGAAGAAGTGTCAGATCTGGCCAAGTATGTGGCTGCTCACACTGATGTTCCATCCGCAGATGATGTAATTCTACTGGAAAAGATACCTTACTTCATCAATAAAGGGCTATCTTTGAACTACCTCGAGCTTAATAAGCTTTGTACAATGTATGCCATGGAACACGGTATAGGTACCCACCTACACACACAGGTGACAAATGTCTACATCGCGAATCAACTTACTCCAGTAGAAGACGCTTACCGCATAGTTGAGAGAGAGGATCATCCAATCATCTTCGGCCGGAAGAATGATCCATAACCCTTCAGGATAGAAGAAGTTGATCTCGAACCCGACACCGGAAGACTGCCCCTTTATCTGTATAGTTCCCGATCCAAGTACCACATGCAAAAACAGGGATATGATCTGGAAACTATGCCAGGCTTGAACTACGACACTAGACGGCGGTTACCCTTACAATTGTCGGTCCCAGCTGGGAAACTGCGGGATTACTACAACAAGACCAGATGTGGGCTTGGTTATGTTATACCTGCAACGACCCCTGAAAGTTCAGATGAGGAATGCGACTGACATTCACACTCAACCGGATCACCAACTTCTGATTCGGATGTCAACATCGGGGACATATTCAGGCAAGTCTTGTCTGTCAATATGGTATTCGCCGACGTCTATGAAGAAGATGAAGACATTCCGGAACTTTTCGAGTTAGAGCCGTAGACCCAACATCTAGATGCACAATAGAAAAAGCAGTTCGAACAAAGAGAGCCCCTACTGTAGCACCCAGTTTTCCAATTGAGGGTAATTTCAAAATTTTGTGTTTATAATTATTTTAATAATGATATTTAATTCATGATATAATTTTTGGTGATTTTAAATCATTTTAAAATTATTTAAATCAATGACTTGTGGTTTTGACGTTTTGCTAGTGAAACCCTAGAGACTGTTTGACCTAGAGCCTAACCATGTGATTATAATATTTTAATATCATTTTTGGCCTAAGGATATTTTTGTATTTGATCTCTTTGAATTATTTTGATATTATTTTATTATTTATGATATTGTTTTGGGATTATTTGAGTCGGGTTCAAATTTTATCTCAATCTGACTTGTAACGGGGACCCGGGGGTAGTTTGACTCTAGTGGGACCCACACACTAGTTAGGCATGGCCCACATGATATTAATTTTAGTCCACATGATAGAAATATTTTAGTTAGAGGTTAGACTAATTATTATGGATAAGGTTAGTGTGATTAGAGACTTTAGAATGACTAATTTAGCCCCAACCAATTAGCCCTTTCCTAATACTCATAGAATAGGTTAGTGGGGGCATTTTGGACCTCACCATAATAGGACAAATAGCCCCATATGGCCGGCCACTTTGGGAGAGGATAGGCTCAAGTTCATTTCATTATTCTCATCCACACTCTCTCTCTTGTTCTTCTCCAAATTTCTAGAGAGCAATCCCTAGCAATTTTTCCACCAAATCCTTCCATTTCACCACCAAATCTTCTTCTTTCCTTCTCCATTCTAGCCAAGGAGGAAGCTACCCAAGTTTGGGAGGATTCGGAGCTCGTTCGTGTCTTTTTGGAATCTCTACGTGTCGGTGTCGCTCCGGAAGGTTTTTCTTCGATTCGATCTACCGGGAGGTATAAATCCCTTCTCCTTTTCATTTCCTCATGCATATAGGTCTATTTTGAACCCATAGGAATGACCCCCATGGTTGTATCTCCATTTATGTCCATTTCGTGTCTATTTGGAGGTCATAGGAGTGTCCTTTGTGTTGTGGTTGTGTCCATGTGGAAAAATCCCAAATTTGGACACACTATGTGTTGTTGTTATGTATGAATGAATTATTACATGTTTAATCTCATATTTTTGTATTGGAGATGTGTTCTATAGTGTCTCATATATATATATATATATTAGTGTAGAGAGTGAGTTCTTGATATATTATGTTATATACTTGTGTTCGTTTGTCTCAAACTACCTAAATCCGTCATGATTTTTATCCACGTTTTTAATTTTAGCCCTAACTTAGAAATGTCATAACTTCTAGTTCAAAGCTCGGTTTAATCTTCCGTTTTTTTTAAAAGAAGTGTATTGAAGTTAGCTTTCCAAAAACATGTATTAATAGGCCTAATTCTTTCTGTAATTTTCTGGAGAATTATTTGAGTGTCAGCTGTACGAAAGATAAACGCGTTCTCGGTGTTTTCGCGATTTCGGGAGTTTTCGAAAACGAAAACGCGATCCGTTTGAAGTTTCGGAAAGCTAACACATAGATCTATAACATACTTTAATTCTAGATTTTAATTCATGCTGAGATGGTATAGTATTGATTATTAGTAGGAGTTACTATTCGGCATATGCATTTTGTGCACCCTTGTGTGTAATATAATGTTCTATTTGATTTTAACCCATGTTAATGTATATATATTATGTAATTAAATAGAGAATACAAGCATGAGTAAATGGTTAAATAAATGATGTATGAGGTGTAAGTATTCTATCTAATGTAAGCATGTATAAGTATGGCTTGTAATGAATATGTAGGTTCCATAGTATGTAATATATGGTGCATATAGTAGTACAAGAGAATAAATAAATGATGAATGAATGCAAGCATGAATGTAATATAATAATAGATATAATGTATGCAATATACAAGTTAATAAGATGTAATGTTCTATGTTAACACAAATCCTATATTACCTCATGTACCCCCTTACACTATGTTGACACTATCACACTTGACACTTTGTTCACTTACACTTTGACACTCTTTGATATGTATACACTATGTATGCCCATTTAACCCTCACTTGTCCCTTTGTCATGTTCACATACACACACATAGCCTCTTAAATAAGTATTTATGAATATAGTTAACTTAGCTATGTATGTATATTATATATATGTTAGCATATTGTGTTGTAATACATAAGTTATATAACCATTTGAAATGCCATGATTATAGACCTAATATTGAATACCAATATATGCATGTGTATATATGTGTAGACATATATAGCTTAAAGTAATAGATTACCTAGTGTATATCCAATGTGAATTCTTGCCTATTTGAGTATTGAATAATTGTATGCTATATATAGTTGGGTGTATGTTGGCTTGTATAGCCTTGTATTGATGTGTGCTTGCTAGGATAGTCTTGGTTAGTCCTAGTAAGACTTGCTGGGTTAGGACATGACCTAGTTTGACCTAGTTTGACTAGTGCAGTTGACCAGAGTTGACCAAGGGTTGACTTTGGCCTAGTTTGACCTAGATTCATGTAGAATGCATTGTAGTGCTTTATATTACCCTTCTGGACATGTTGTAACTTGTGCTATTCTGATTAGGAGCCAGACACCTCTCCTCGGACAGTATATTTATCTTGGACATTCAGATATCAGGCGAGTATATTCTCTGATCATTTCATATCTTGTTTAGGATTATATTTCCTGCTTTAGATTACTTTACATGATGCTGACACGTTGGAAACACGAATTAGTACAACATGGATCTTGTTGTGCGATGTTATCTCCTTAACGGATACATCGGGTATTCGTGTTCGTGTACTTTATCGTGAGCATAGTGTACTCCTTGTATTTGTGACATTCGTGTACAAATCGTATGAAATCGTGTATATTCATGTATTCACATGATCTCGTGTGCGACTATACTTCGTGTGCAATAACATAACTTAGCTTGATCCTTGTGTATTGATTGGGGCGGGGGAGTAGAAGTGGTTATGTAATCAATCCAGTAGATTACTCGTGTACAACCTCTGTAGATTACTCGTGTACAACATCGTACCGTTTACATAACCATCTTGTGCTCTGAATCACTAGTCACTGATAGTTCTCTATATATTGTAGCTATTTACTTACAGTCTCTCTCTTTTTCATCATGTTATTTCTTCAGATCCTGTATCTTACTCTCTACCATGTTTATATTTTCTAACATGTTATGATATTGTTGAGATGTACTGTACTCGCTCCTGTCCTGACTGGACCCGTTGATAAATTTTACAGATAGCTTGGAGATTGCCTGCTAGCCTAGAGGAGACACATTAGAGGTTGTTTAGATAGTTATTTCAATTGTCTGGAGTTGTATTTACTTTATGGATTACTGTATCTGAGTTTGGAGATTTGAGATGTATTTCTGGATTTGTGCATCTTAGACACTTAGATTTCTCTCTGTTGTACCTTTTTTGGATTTCATGTTTTATCTATCCTTATCATGCTCTACCTTAGATGTGATTGAGTCTGTACCTGCTATGTCACCCCTATTCGGGGAGTATAAACTGTTTAGCCTTATATTGTTAGATGCATGAGACCTAGGACAGCGTTCTACCGCCGACACTGCGGCGTAGGCTGGACGTACCCACTTCTCGTGCCCTAACTCTAGGGTGCAGATCGTGACACATTTTTAGTGGTGGCCCATGCAGGTCGAGATTCGTATTAGTACGATTTCGTAGTAGCGCAACGACTTAGTTGTACTACTATGAGCCTGCTATAGGATACATAAATTAAGATGTTAGGATGAGAGGATACTCAATCACTGTTAGGATTCCTTGAGAGATTCCTGGAATGACCCTTGAGAATCTCATTTTGAATTCCGATTTAAATTCATTTTTCTTGTTTTGATTCACCTTTTTTTTATTTGAATTTGATTTTGTGGATTTATTGTAGAACTTTGAATCCTGGTATTTGTTGATAATTTTGATAAAATTTTGTAGTTGTTGATTTAATTTTGTATCTAGATTAATATTTTCAAATCCAAGGTACTCAATCACACTTAGGATTCTTTGAGAGATTTCCGGGATAACCCCTAAGAAACTCATTTTGAACTTCAATTGGAATTCCTTTTCCTCTTGTTTGGATTCACCCTCATTCCTTGCTATTGAATTTAAGCTTGATGGGTTCCTCTCGTTTGAACCGATGAGAAGGAACATATCTTCATTATTCTTTCTCGCCATTGTTCCCTTGCATTCTTATTTACCTCTTATCTTAAACTCTGTCTCATTACATTAATTACCCATATCTTGTCGTCCCTACCAGATGTACTTCGAAACCCTTGAATCTTCGTATCTTTTGCATGGGGAAGGCTAAGGAAGTGACATAAATTATGTAGCTCAGAGAAGACGTAACTGGTTATTTTATGATGATCTAAAGGAAATCAAATGTGGAGTGTTCCATATAGAAACTTGAGATAGAAATGTGGTAAAGGTCTCGAATAGAATAAAGAGATGTATACTGCCAATCTGAAAACAATTACATTTAGAGAAATTTTGGGGTTATGAGATAGTTTATAGGTGTATTCAAAACTAATGAGGATATCAGAGGTCAACCTAGTTTTGAGAACTTAGAAAATCTTGGTTATTGATTCTGGGGAAAATTTTTACTCTGAGGCTATGTAGAAGGTTAGTAATGGAAAAGAGAAGTTAATTGTGTTTAATAAGGATATTAAATAAGATGTTACGAGGAAATAACTAGGGATAGAGAGAACACAAAGTTATGGAAGTTTAGAGATTGTTTTGAAATATTTTTAGGAGAATAATATTCAAGGGTGTATGTCGAAGAAAATACGAAAGTTGATTTTATGATGGAAGATAAGCTTTGTAAGGCCTAGAGATTTAAATTAAATAATACGAGGAGAACAATTTGAACAAGTTCAAGGAATTCGTAAACGGGATTTAGAGGTTTTGGGTCAAATTTAAGACAAGGTGAAAGAACTTGGAAATTTAAATAAATGGTTAATGTTGATTCCTAAATGTGAGGGCTGTGCTTCAAGAGTGATGTTTGGAAATTGGGAATTGCCTACGGTAGTCATGGTAAGGGTTTAAGTAAAGGTTAAATTTTTATATGGAGACTGGTGAGGTAAAGATATGATTGGCAAGTTATGACCAGATGAACTTAAGAGTATCAGAAGCAAATGACTAACTCGATCTTCATTATTTTTGTGCATTAATTACCACCTCTTGAACTCCTACTTTCTAATTAAGATTCTTGACGTTCCTTATCGTGACTTTGATATTCGGAATGTAATACTAGCTGTTACCCTCCAACAAATCTTATATGCAAGACCTAGACGAGCTCACCTTCGTGTAGGTATATCATGTCCCACTAAAACCCGTCTTCTTGTACTCTATTTTCTTGATATGATTTTCTGGTCAACTGGCTAAACTATAACCTCTACCATTATACTAAATTTCTTCTTATTTCAATTAGAAATCCATCCTTAACTCAATTCTTTCGACCCGACATGTGATGGTGTTCTGCTTGTTTCCTTAGATGCTTAACCTTGTACCTTATCTGATTACTTGATCCGTTGGTTAAGAAACTTGGACTATGTAATTCCTTTCATCATTACCATCCTTATATCTTGTGCTGCTAAATTAGTCTTAGTTTTGCAAGCTTATCTATTTTTGAGCTTGGTCATGACATATTTTATTGGGTGGCCACCCACTAACATATTGTCTAATCAGAACCGGTACATGATGGTCTGATCAACCTATTGCACTTTGGTTCACTTTTTTATGTATCAATCTACGAGAATGGAGACATAGTTAAACTTGACCCTAGAGTCTCATTCGCGACAGCCTTGACAATTCTCCTTGAAATCTTTTCATCGCCTATGAACCTCGTATTCGTACTCAGTCGAATTAAATTTAATCATGATCTGAACCTCCATCATTGGATGCTCGTGCTCATACTTTGATTTCATTGATTTCTCTTCTTACCCAAATCTCGTTTTATTTCGAAATTGATCAACTTAGATCGTGTCAAGACAAAAATCTATTTGTAATTTGTTGTGCCTAAATTTTTAATTTTTGCCATTTTATGGAATAGTAACCTTTTAATAATTTCTTAGTTTCTTGTTAATGACCAATTTTTATATAGGATGGTAGACAGCCCTACAACCTTGATGATTGTTGTTCCCTTACCTTCCCAATTAGGACACCCTAGATTGTTTGTGTGTTGACACCATAGTACTGTTTTGACCTATAATGATTAGTGTACCTAGGTAAGACTTCCAACTGCTACGATATGCCCTGACCCTGTATACTATTCCTTCAAATTGCATGATTTAGATTAAAAAAAATTTAGATCTTGATTGTTGGGAAATAGGGACGTCACCCTATTAGTATCAGTTGTAGATATATATAGGTTAGTCCTTGATGTGGGGATGTGTGTCTATAAACATGTAGCTTATGAGATTTATGAGTGATTATAGTATCAGCCTTGGTAGGATGTACTAGTCTTTTGGTGAGTATAAATGTGTTATGAGAGATAGGGGCCTATATGTCTTAGTAATGCATCGTTCCTATGGTAATAGAATGTATTAATAGATGGTTAATAGGAAGTTTGAGCATACCTATAGCCTATGATCAGTTCCTTTTCATCCTTAGTTAAGACTACTTTAAAATAGGTCCAGTCCCTTGGATATAGGTTCCAGTCCATATTTTATTGAAGTTCTATTACCGCCGTACAGCAGAGCAGTGTTGGAGGTATTCCTAGATTGACACTATTTAGATGTCCGTTTATTATTCCAGTGTTAGGAAGTGTTACCTTAGATATTGGGTAGGTTAGAGGCTCTAGAGGAGTACTATCGATCTTAAATTTCGAGGACGAAATTTTTCTAAGGTGGGTAGAGTTGTAGCACCCAGTTTTCCAATTGAGGGTAATTTCAAAATTTCATGTTTATAATTATTTTAATAATGATATTTAATTCATGATATGATTTTTGGTGATTTTAAATTATTTTAAAATTATTTAAATCAATGACTTGTGGTTTTGACGTTTTGCTAGTGAAACCCTAGAGACTGTTTGACCTAGAGCCTAACCATGTGATTATAATATTTTAATATCATTTTTGGCCTAAGGATATTTTTGCATTTGATCTCTTTGAATTATTTTGATATTATTTTATTATTTATGATATTGTTTTGGGATTATTTGAGTCGGGTTCAAATTTTATCTCAATCTGACTTGTAACGGGGACCCGGGGGTAGTTTGACTCTAGTGGGACCCACACACTAGTTAGGCATGGCCCACATGATATTAATTTTAGTCCACATGATAGAAATATTTTAGTTAGAGGTTAGACTAATTATTATGGATAAGGTTAGTGTGATTAGAGACTTTAGAATGACTAATTTAGCCCCAACCAATTAGCCCTTTCCTAATACTCATAGAATAGGTTAGTGGGGGCATTTTGGACCTAACCATAATAGGACAAATAGCCCCATATGGACGGCCACTTTGGGAGAGGATAGGCTCAAGTTCATTTCATTATTCTCATCCACACTCTCTCTCTTGTTCTTTCCCAAATTTCTAGAGAGCAATCCCTAGCAATTTTTCCACCAAATCCTTCCATTTCACCACCAAATCTTCTTCTTTCCTTCTCCATTCTAGCCAAGGAGGAAGCTACCCAAGTTTGGGAGGATTCGGAGCTCGTTCGTGTCCTTTTGGAATCTCTACGTGTCGGTGTCGCTCCGGAAGGTTTTTCTTCGATTCGATCTACCGGGAGGTATAAATCCCTTCTCCTTTTCATTTTCTAATACATATAGGTCTATTTTGAACCCATAGGAATGACCGCCATGGTTGTATCTCCATTTATGTCCATTTCGTGTCCATTTGGAGGTCATAGGAGTGTCCTTTGTGTTGTGGTTGTGTCCATGTGGAAAAATCCCAAATTTGGACACACTATGTATTGTTGTTATGTATGAATGAATTATTACATGTTTAATCTCATATTTTTGTATTGGAGATGTATTCTATAGTGTCTCATATATATATATATATATATTAGTGTAGAGAGTGAGTTCTTGATATATTATGTTATATACTTGTGTTCGTTTGTCTCAAACTACCTAAATCCGTCATGATTTTTATCCACGTTTTTAATTTCAGCCCTAACTTAGAAATGTCATAACTTCTAGTTCAAAGCTCGGTTTAATCTTCCGTTTTTTTTAAAAGAAGTGTATTGAAGTTAGCTTTCCAAAAACATGTATTAATAGGCCTAATTCTTTCTGTAATTTTTTGGAGAATTATTTGAGTGTCAGCTGTACGAAAGATAAACGCGTTCTCGGTGTTTTCGCGATTTCGGGAGTTTCCGAAAACGAAAACGCGATCCGTTTGAAGTTTCGGAAAGCTAACACATAGATCTATAACATACTTTAATCCTAAATTTTAATTCATGCTGAGATGGTACAGTATTGATTATTAGTAGGAGTTACTATTCGGCATATACATTTTGTGCACCCTTGTGTGTAATATAATGTTCTATTTGATTTTAACCCATGTTAATGTATATACATTATGTAATTAAATAGAGAATGCAAGCATGAGTAAATGGTTAAATAAATGATGTATGAGGTGTAAGTATTCTATCTAATGTAAGCATGTATAAGTATGGCTTGTAATGAATATGTAGGTTTCATAGTATATAATATATTGTGCATATAGTAGTACAAGAGAATAAATAAATGATGAATGAATGCAAGCATGAATGTAATATAATAATAGATATAATGTATGCAATATACAAGTTAATAAGATGTAATGTTCTATGTTAACACAAATCCTATATTACCTCATGTACCCCCTTACACTATGTTGACACTATCATACTTGACACTTTGTTCACTTACACTTTGACACTCTTTGATATGTATACACTATGTATGCCCATTTAACCCTCACTTGCCCCTTTGCCATGTTCACATACACACACATAGCCTCTTAAATAAGTATTTATGAATATAGTTAACTTAGCTATGTATGTATATTATATATATGTTAGCATATTTTGTTGTAATACATAAGTTATATAACCATTTGAAATGCCATGATTATAGACCTAATGTTGAATACCAATATGTGCATGTGTATATATGTGTAGACATATATAGCTTAAAGTAATAGATTACCTAGTGTATATCCAATGTGAATTCTTGCCTATTTGAGTATTGAATAATTGTATGCTATATATAGTTGGGTGTATGTTGGCTTGTATAGCCTTGTATTGATGTGTGCTTGCTAGGATAGTCTTGGTTAGTCCTAGTAAGACTTGCTGGGTTAGGACATGACCTAGTTTGACCTAGTTTGACTAGTGCAGTTGACCAGAGTTGACCAAGGGTTGACTTTGGCCTAGTTTGACCTAGATTCATGTAGAATGCATTGTAGTGCTTTATATTACCCTTCTGGACATGTTGTAACTTGTGCTATTCTGATTAGGAGCCAGACACATCTCCTCGGACAGTATATTTATCTTGGACATTCAGATATCAGGCGAGTACATTCTCTGATCATTTCATATCTTGTTTAGGATTATATTTCCTGCTTTAGATTACTTTACATGATACTGACACATTGGAAACACGAATTAGTACAATATGGATCTTGTTGTGCGATGTTATCTCTTTAACGGATACATCGGGTATTCGTGTTCGTGTACTTTATCGTGAGCATAGTGTACTCCTTGTATTCGTGACATTCGTGTACAAATCGTGTGAAATCGTGTATATTCATGTATTCACATGATCTCGTGTGCGACTATACTTCGTGTGCAATAACATAACTTAGCTTGATCCTTGTGTATTGATTGGGGCGGGGGAGTAGAAGTGGTTATGTAATCAATCCAGTAGATTACTCGTGTACAACCTCTGTAGATTACTCGTGTACAACATCGTACCGTTTACATAACCATCTTGTGCTCTGAATCACTAGTCACTAATAGTTCTCTATATATTGTAGCTATTTACTTACAGTCTCTCTCTTTTTCATCATGTTATTTCTTCAGATCCTGTATCTTACTCTCTAGCATGTTTATATTTTCTAACATGTTATGATATTATTGAGATGTACTGTACTCGCTCCTGTCCTGACTGGACCCGTTGATAAATTTTACAGATAGCTTGGAGATTGCCTGCTAGCCTAGAGAAGACACATTAGAGGTTGTTTAGATAGTTATTTCAATTGTCTGGAGTTGTATTTACTTTATGGATTACTGTATCTGAGTTTGGAGATTTGAGATGTATTTCTGAATTTGTGCATCTTAGACACTTAGATTTCTCTCTGTTGTACCTTTTTTGGATTTCATGTTTTATCTATCCTTATCATGCTATACCTTAGATGTGATTGAGTCTGTACCTGCTATGTCACCCCCATTCGGGGAGTATAAACTGTTTAGCCTTATATTGTTAGATGCATGAGACCTAGGACAGCGTTCTACCGCCGACACTGCGACGTAGGCTGGACGTACCCACTTCTCGTGCCCTAACTCTAGGGTGCGGGTCGTGACACGTTTTTAGTGGTGGCCCATGCAGGTCGAGATTCGTATTAGTACGATTTCGTAGTAGCACAACGACTTAGTTGTACTACTACGAGCCTGCTATAGGATACATAAATTAAGATGTTAGGATGAGAGGATACTCAATCACTGTTAGGATTCCTTGAGAGATTCCTGGGATGACCCTTGAGAATCTCATTTTGAATTCCGATTTAAATTCATTTTCCTTGTTTTGATTCACCTTTTTTTTATTTGAATTTGATTTTGTGGATTCATTGTAGAACTTTGAATCCTGGTATTAGTTGATGATTTTGATAAAATTTTGTAGTTGTTGATTTAATTTTGTATTTAGATTAATATTTTCAAATCCAAGGTACTCAATCACACTTAGGATTCTTTGAGAGATTTTCGGGATGAACCCTGAGAAACTCATTTTGAACTTCAATTGGAATTCTTTTTCCTCTTGTTTGGATTCACCCTCATTCCTTGCTATTGAATTTAAGCTTGATGGGTTCCTCTCGTTTGAACCGATGAGAAGGAACATATCTTCATTATTCTTTCTCGCCATTGTTCCCTTGCATTCTTATTTACCTCTTATCTTAAACTCTGTCTCATTACATTAATTACCCATATCTTGTCGTCCCTACCAGATGTACTTCGAAACCCTTGAATCTTCGTATCTTTTGCATGGGGAAGGCTAAGGAAGTGACATAAATTATATAGCTCAGAGAAGACGTAACTGGTTATTTTATGATGATCTAAAGGAAATCAAATGTGGAGTGTTCCATATAGAAACTTGAGATAGAAATGTGGTAAAGGTCTCGAATAGAATAAAGAGATGTATACTGCCAATCTGAAAATAATTACATTTAGAGAAATTTTGGGGTTATGAGATAGTTTATAGGTGTATTCAAAACTAATGAGGATATCAGAGGTCAACCTAGTTTTGAGAACTTAGAAAATCTTGGTTATTGATTCTGGGGAAAATTTTTACTCTGAGGCTATGTAGAAGGTTAGTAATAGAAAAGAGAAGTTAATTGTGTTTAATAAGGATATTAAACAAGATGTTACGAGGAAATAACTAGGGATAGAGAGAACACAAAGTTATGGAAGTTTAGAGATTGTTGTGAAATATTTTTAGGAGAATAATATTCAAGGGTGTATGTCGAAGAAAATACGAAAGTTGATTTTATGATGGAAGATAAGCTTTGTAAGGCCTAGAGATTTAAATTAAATAATACGAGGAGAATAATTTGAACAAGTTCAAGGAATTCGTAAACGGAATTTAGAGGTTTTGGGTCAAATTTAAGACAAGGTGAAAGAACTTGGAAATTTAAATAAATGGTTAATGTTGATTCCTAAATGTGAGGGCTGTGCTTCAAGAGTGATGTTTGGAAATTGGGAATTGCCTACGGTAGTCATGGTAAGGGTTTAAGTAAAGGTTAAATTTTCATATGGAGACTGGTGAGGTAAAGATATGATTGGCAAGTTATGACCAGATGAACTTAAGAGTATCAGAAGCAAATGACTAACTCGATCTTCATTATTTTTGTGCATTAATTACCACCTCTTGAACTCCTACTTTCTAATTAAGATTCTTGACGTTCCTTATCGTGACTTTGATATTCGGAATGTAATACTAGCTGTTACCCTCCAACAAATCTTATATGCAAGACCTAGACGAGCTCACCTTCGTGTAGGTATATCATGTCCCACTAAAACGCGTCTTCTTGTACTCTATTTTCTTGATATGATTTTCTGGTCAACTGGCTAAACTATAATCTCTACCATTATACTAAATTTCTTCTTATTTCAATTAGAAATCCAGCCTTAACTCAATTCTTTCGACCCGACATGTGATGGTGTTCTGCTTGTTTCCTTAGATGCTTAACCTTGTACCTTATCTGATTACTTGATCCGTTGGTTAAGAAACTTGGACTATGTAATTCCTTTCATCATTACCACCCTTATATCTTGTGCTGCTAAATTAGTCTTAGTTTTGCAAGCTTATCTATTTTTGAGCTTGGTCATGACATATTTTATTGGGTGGCCACCCACTAACATATTGTCTAATCAGAACCGGTACATGATGGTCTGATCAACCTATTGCACTTTGGTTCACTTTTTTATGTATCAATCTACGAGAATGGAGACATAATTAAACTTGACCCTAGAGTCTCATTCGCGACAGCCTTGACAATTCTCCTTGAAATCTTTTCATCGCCTATGAACCTCGTATTTGTACTCAGTCGAATTTAATTTAATCATGATCTGAACCTCCATTATTGGATGCTCGTGCTCATACTTTGATTTCATTGATTTCTCTTCTTACCCAAATCTCGTTTTATTCCGAAATTGATCAACTTAGATCATGTCAAGATAAAAATCTATTTGTAATTTGTTGTGCCTAAATTTTTAATTTTTGCCATTTTATGGAATAGTAACCTTTTAATAATTTCTTAGTTTCTTTTTAATGACCAATTTTTATATAGGATGGTAGACAGCCCTACAACCTTGATGATTGTTGTTCCCTTACCTTCCCAATTAGGACACCCTAGATTGTTTGTGTGTTGACACCATAGTACTGTTTTGACCTATAATGATTAGTGTACCTAGGTAAGACTTCCAACTGCTACGATATACCCTGACCCTGTATACTATTCCTTCAAATTGCATGATTTAGATTAAAAAAAATTTAGATCTTGATTGTTGGGAAATAGGGACGTCACCCCATTAGTATCAGTTGTAGATATATATAGGTTAGTCCTTGATGTGGGGATGTGTGTCTATAAACATGTAGCTTATGAGATTTATGAGAGATTATAGTATCAGCCTTGATAGGATGTACTAGTCTTTTGGTGAGTATAAATGTGTTATGAGAGATAGGGGCCTATATGTCTTAGTAATGCATCGTTCCTATGGTAATAGAATGTATTAATAGATGGTTAATAGGAAGTTTGAGCATACCTATAGCCTATGATCAGTTCCTTTTCATCCTTAGTTAAGACTACTTTAAAATAGGTCCAGTCCCTTGGATATAGGTTCCAGTCCATATTTTATTGAAGTTCCATTACCGCCGTACAACAGAGCAGTGTTGGAGGTATTCCTAGATTGACACTATTTAGATGTCCGTTTATTATTCCAGTGTTAGGAAGTGTTACCTTAGATATTGGGTAGGTTAGAGGCTCTAGAGGAGTACTATCGATCTTAAATTTCGAGGACGAAATTTTTCTAAGGTGGGTAGAGTTGTAGTACCCAGTTTTCCAATTGAAGGTAATTTCAAAATTTCGTGTTTATAATTATTTTAATAATGATATTTAATTCATGATATGATTTTTGGTGATTTTAAATCATTTTAAAATTATTTAAATTAATGACTTGTGGTTTTGACGTTTTGCTAGTGAAACCCTAGAGACTGTTTGACCTAGAGCCTAACCATGTGATTATAATATTTTAATATCATTTTTGGCCTAAGAATATTTTTGCATTTGATCTCTTTGAATTATTTTGATATTATTTTATTATTTATGATATTGTTTTGGGATTATTTGAGTCGGGTTCAAATTTTATCTCAATCTGACTTGTAACGGGGACCCGGGAGTAGTTTGACTCTAGTGGGACCCACACACTAGTTAGGCATGGCCCACATGATATTAATTTTAGTCCACATGATAGAAATATTTTAGTTAGAGGTTAGACTAATTATTATGGATAAGGTTAGTGTGATTAGAGACTTTAGAATGACTAATTTAGTCCCAACCAATTAGCCCTTTCCTAATACTCATAGAATAGCTTAGTGAGGGCATTTTGGACCTCACCATAATAGGACAAATAGTCCCATATGGCCGGCCACTTTGGGAGAGGATAGGCTCAAGTTCATTTCATTATTCTCATCCACACTCTCTCTCTTGTTCTTTCCTAAATTTCTAGAGAGCAATCCCTAGCAATTTTTCCACCAAATCCTTCCATTTCACCACCAAATCTTCTTCTTTCCTTCTCCATTCTAGCCAAGGAGGAAGCTACCCAAGTTTGGGAGGATTCGGAGCTCGTTCGTGTCCTTTTGGAATCTCTACGTGTCGGTGTCGCTCCGGAAGGTTTTTCTTCGATTCGATCTACCGGGAAGTATAAATCCCTTCTCCTTTTCATTTCCTCATGCATATAGGTCTATTTTGAACCCATAGGAATGCCCTCCATGGTTGTATCTCTATTTATGTCCATTTCGTGTCCATTTGGAGGTCATAGGAGTGTCCTTTGTGTTGTGGTTGTGTCCATGTGGAAAAATCCCAAATTTGGACACACTATGTGTTGTTGTTATGTATGAATGAATTATTACATGTTTAATCTCATATTTTTGTATTGGAGATGTGTTCTATAGTGTCTCATATATATATATATTAGTGTAGAGAGTGAGTTCTTGATATATTATGTTATATACTTGTGTTCGTTTGTCTCAAACTACCTTAATCCGTCATGATTTTTATCCACGTTTTTAATTTCAGCCCTAACTTAGAAATGTCATAACTTCTAGTTCAAATCTCGGTTTAATCTCCCATTTTTTTTAAAAGAAGTGTATTGAAGTTAGCTTTCCAAAAACATGTATTAATAGGCCTAATTCTTTCTGTAATTTTCTGGAGAATTATTTGAGTGTCAGCTGTACGAAAGATAAACGCGTTCTCGGTGTTTTCGCGATTTCGGGAGTTTCCGAAAACGAAAACGCGATCCGTTTGAAGTTTCGGAAAGCTAACACATAGATCTATAACATACTTTAATCCTAAATTTTAATTCATGCTGAGATGGTACAGTATTGATTATTAATAGGAGTTACTATTCGGCATATGCATTTTGTGCACCCTTGTGTGTAATATAATGTTCTATTTGATTTTAACCCATGTTAATGTATATACATTATGTAATTAAATAGAGAATGCAAGCATGAGTAAATGGTTAAATAAATGATGTATGAGGTGTAAGTATTCTATCTAATGTAAGCATGTATAAGTATGGCTTGTAATGAATATGTAGGTTCCATAGTATGTAATATATGGTGCATATAGTAGTACAAGAGAATAAATAAATGATGAATGAATGCAAGCATGAATGTAATATAATAATAGATATAATGTATGTAATATACAAGTTAATAAGATGTAATGTTCTATGTTAACACAAATCCTATATTACCTCATGTACCCCCTTACACTATGTTGACACTATCACACTTGACACTTTGTTCACTTACACTTTGACACTCTTTGATATGTATACACTATGTATGCCCATTTAACCCTCACTTGCCCCTTTGCCATGTTCACATACACACACATAGCCTCTTAAATAAGTATTTATGAATATAGTTAACTTAGCTATGTATGTATATTATATATATGTTAGCATATTGTGTTGTAATACATAAGTTATATAACCATTTGAAATGCCATGATTATAGACCTAATGTTGAATACCAATATATGCATGTGTATATATGTGTAGACATATATAGCTTAAAGTAATAGATTACCTAGTGTATATCCAATGTGAATTCTTGCCTATTTGAGTATTGAATAATTGTATGCTATATATAGTTGGGTGTATGTTGGCTTGTATAGTCTTGTATTGATGTGTGCTTGCTAGGATAGTCTTGGTTAGTCCTAGTAAGACTTGCTGGGTTAGGACATGACCTAGTTTGACCTAGTTTGACTAGTGCAGTTGACCAGAGTTGACCAAGGGTTGACTTTGGCCTAGTTTGACCTAGATTCATGTAGAATACATTGTAGTGCTTTATATTACCCTTCTGGACATGTTGTAACTTGTGCTATTCTGATTAGGAGCCAGACACCTCTCCTCGGACAGTATATTTATCTTGGACATTCAGATATCAGGCGAGTACATTCTCTGATCATTTCATATCTTGTTTAGGATTATATTTCCTGCTTTAGATTACTTTACATGATGCTGACACGTTGGAAATACGAATTAGTACAATATGGATCTTGTTGTGCGATGTTATCTCCTTAACGGATACATCCGGTATTCGTGTTCGTGTACTTTATCGTGAGCATAGTGTACTCCTTGTATTCGTGACATTCGTATACAAATCGTGTGAAATCGTGTATATTCATGTATTCACATGATCTCGTGTGCGACTATACTTCGTGTGCAATAACATAACTTAGCTTGATCCTTGTGTATTGATTGGGGCGGGGGAGTAGAAGTGGTTATGTAATCAATCCAGTAGATTACTCGTGTACAACCTCTGTAGATTACTCGTGTACAACATCGTACCGTTTACATAACCATCTTGTGCTCTGAATCACTAGTCACTGATAGTTCTCTATATATTGTAGCTATTTACTTACAGTCTCTCTCTTTTTCATCATGTTATTTCTTCAGATCCTGTATCTTACTCTCTAGCATGTTTATATTTTCTAACATGTTATGATATTGTTGAGATGTACTGTACTCGCTCCTGTCCTGACTGGACCCGTTGATAAATTTTACAGATAGCTTGGAGATTGCCTGCTAGCCTAGAGGAGACACATTAGAGGTTGTTTAGATAGTTATTTCAATTGTCTGGAGTTGTATTTACTTTATGGATTACTGTATCTGAGTTTGGAGATTTGAGATGTATTTCTGGATTTGTGCATCTTAGACACTTAGATTTCTCTCTGTTGTACCTTTTTTGGATTTCATGTTTTATCTATCCTTATCATGCTCTACCTTAGATGTGATTGAGTCTGTACCTGCTATGTCACCCCCATTCGGGGAGTATAAACTGTTTAGCCTTATATTGTTAGATGCATGAGACCTAGGACAGCGTTCTACCGCCGACACTGCGGCGTAGGCTGGACGTACCCACTTCTCGTGTCCTAACTCTAGGGTGCGGGTCGTGACACCTACTGAAGATGAGGTCATGCAAGTTGACCTCGGTAATGAGTCTTCCCCAAAATAAATCTTCGTTAGCAAAAGTCTGACAGACGAAGAGTGAGATTCGCTACTGCAACTCGTCAAAGAATATATTGACGTGTTCACCTGGAGTTATGAAGACATACCAGGGCTAAACCCCGAGGTTGCATTCCACAAGCTCAACATTCGTCCAGACGCAAAGCCGGTCAAACAACAACAATGACGGTTCCGCCCGGACATCATGAACTCCATCGAAGCTGAGGTCAACAAACTGATAGCCAGCGACTTCATCCGCGAGGAACAGCATCCAGACTGGGCAGCCAACATAGTACCAGTCCTCAAGAAGAATGGGAAGATTCGAATCTGCATAGACTTTCGCAACCTGAACGAGGCATGTCCCAAAGATGAGTTCCCTTTTCCCATCACGGACATCATGATCGACAACACATGTGGCTTTGAGCGCATGTCATTCATGGATGGCTTCTCAGGATACAACCAAATCAAGATGTTTCCTGACGACGAAAAGTATACATCATTCTGAACACCGATTGGCGTGTACTGTTACACAGTCATGCCCTTCGGTTTAAAGAATGCCGGCACCACATACCAACGAGCTATGAGCGTCATTTTTAGAGATCATCTGCGTAAGACCATGGAGTGTTACGTCGACAACATAGCTGTCAAAAGCCATTCTAAGGAAGACCATTTATAGGATCTGAGGACGGTATTCGACCTGATGCGAGAGCACAACTTGAACATGAATCCTGCCAAATCCTTCTTGGGCGTATCTAGTGGAAAATTCCTGTGGTTTATCATTACTGCCCAGAAAATCCATATAGACCCTGAGAAGACGAAGGCAATCATGGAGATGGGTGCCTCGAGAAATCTACGTGAACTCCGAGGCCTTCAAGGGAGGCTAGCCTACATCAGAAGGTTTATCTCTAATCTCTCCGGACGATGTCAGCCATTCACCCACCTCATGAAGAAGGGCGTTTCATTCGTATGGGATGAAGAATGCCAGCGCGCCTTCGACAGCATCAAAGAAAATCTGTCGAACCCTCCAGTCCTGGTGATCAATCGGGCTTACTCCCTTACGGAGCCCTGTTCAAACAACGTGGCCGAGTATAACGCTTTGGTCATTGGCCTCCGACTTGCAAAGGAGTTGGGGGTGGAGTATCTTGAAGCATACAGCAATTCGCAATTAATCGTCAATCAGAGCCGGGGTTCACACGAAGTTCGCCATGAAGATATGATCCCCTATCACCAAATAGCGATCAACATCTTTTCGTCATTTGAAGGATTCTTTATAGAACATGTTCCCAGACTCCAAAATATCGAAGCCAATGCCTTAGCAGGTCTTGCCGCTTCCGTAGCGGTCCCAAAATATACTCATCATTTGGTGGATGTAATAGGCCACGAGTTGGTCTGTCCCAAGAACACCATCCAATTTGCTGAGAGCTATTCAACTCGAACGGTCGACGAAGCATCAGACTGGAGACAGCCATTCGTAGACTTCGTAGTTTATGGCATCTTGCCCGAGAATCTAAAGAAAGCCACTTCTATCTAAAGACGTTCCCTCATATTCTTCTACGATACAAAGATGAAAATGCTGTATCGACGATCATACGATGGATTACTGCTTCGGTGTCTATCAAATACAGAGGCCAAGGAAGCTGTACGCGAAGCCCACGACGACGTCTGCGGGGCCCATCAGCCTGGCCCGAAATTGTAAGACCCCCTTCGTCGAATGGGCTATTACTGGCCCACAATGGTTGCAGATGCGATAGACTACGCAAGAAGGTGCAAAGCCTGTCAAGTCTACGCAGATTTCATCCACTAGCCATCCGAGTTTCTACATCCGACAGTGGCATCCTGGCCATTTGAAGCATGGAAAATGGACATCATTGGTCCAATCACTCCGCCTTCGTTTCGAGGACATCGTTTCATACTCGCAATCACAGATTACTTCTCCAAATGGGCGGAGGCTATTCCGCTGGCAGAAGTGAAGACTTCAAAGGTGATCAGCTTCCTCAAGCATCACGTCATCTATCGCTTTGGACTGCCCTGAAGGATCATCCACGACAATGGTCCGCAGTTCGCAAGCTACATCTTCTATCGGTTCTGCGACAAACACCGAATCCAGAATGTTTTTTCAACGTCGTACAATCCGGCAGCGAATGGGTTGGCAGAAGTATTTAATAAAACTATAATCAAGTTGCTCAAGAAGTTCGTGTCTTCCAACAAACGCGACTGGAATGAGAAGCTTGGCAAATACTTATGGGCGTACCGTACTATAATCAGGACGGCCACTGGGAACACCCCATTCTCTCTGGTGTATGGGAGTGAGGCAGTTCTCCCACTGGAGACTCAAATCCCCTTGTTCTGCTTCGCCCTCACCTACCGATTGACAACGGATGATAATCACCATCGCCGGTTACAAGAGTTGGAGGCTTTAGACGAGAAGCGTCTGTTAGCTCAATAACGAATCGAGCTGTACCAAGCACGTATCTCGGGAGCTTTTAACAAGAAGGTTAAAATCAGAATATTCCAAGTAGGCAATCTCGTTCTGGCAGTTCGGAGGCCGATGGTTATGACTCACAAAATCGCCGGCAAATTCCAGCCAAAGTGGGAAGGCCCATTTGTCATCGAGGCTGTATTCTCCAATGGTGCTTACTGCCTCGCAAAACAAAATGGAGACTTGCTCATGTTGTCCATCAACGGCAAGTTCCTGAAGAAGTATTATGTCTGAAACGACATCATCCAAATCTCCCAGATTGTTGAGTTATGTACCCTCTGGTACCGCTGAACTTACATTCTGACGCCAAATCTCCCAGATTGTTGAGTTATGTACCCGCAGGTACCGCTGAACTTACACTCAGGTCACTCCAGATGAATCTATATCGCATCTTCTGGGTAGTAAGTCATGTATGATCATACCTCTGAACTTTTTTCCTAAAAAGAGCTCCTTCTTCATGATCCACTACCCGCACTTTCAGTGCAAAAAAAAGGGTAACTGATCCACAAATTTCCCAAAACAACCACGTCGATGTCACCTCTGAGTTGTTTTACTTCCATCAAAAACAAACCACCCCTCGTATAGAACTTCCACGTCCACATCACCTCTGAGTTGTTCTATGTACCCTTCATGGTGTCCACTCCTTCCACGTCCTCATTACCTCTAAGTAGGAAGATTCCATCAAAGAAACCCTCATATTTACCACGTCCTTATTACCTCTGAGTAAGTATGTTGGTTCTCTCTCGACTTATTATTCGTACCCAAGACTGGAGTACGCCAAGGATAATAGGCCCACAAATGTCCTCTGTTGACCAAAAATGTCCTCAGTTGACCACAAATGTCCACAGTTGACCACAAATGTCCGCTGTTGACCACAAATGCTGTACTAGATCCCGTAGTACATGCGCCTCTTTTCTTATTATCATACGCCTTCGGAGCCCAGCCGTTCCATGGCGTTCTTTCGCCCAATACCAAGAACTTCCACGTCCGTCTCACCACGGAATCGTTCTAGGTATCTCTATCAAACTAATTGTCCGTACCTACAACCAAGGTACACCAAGGGTAATAGGACCACAAAAAGTCCCCCATTGGGGCAAACGTCACAAATACTAAAGATACAATACAAGCACAATAGATGATGGACGATGAAAACATAATCATTTATTAAAAAGCAAAAGTACTACATATTCGGGGACCACGTCCCTATCAAAACGAAGGAAAGTGACAAAGAAAAAAGAAAAAAGGCCGACTATGGTTCGGCTATACATAATTCTCTGAGGCGGTCCCTCAGCACGACGGTCGATCGCTCAAATCGTAGCTTGGCCCCGCGCTCGGCCTCCTGAGTCAGCCGCTCTACATCTTCCAGATGTGCGTGGGCCCGCCAGCCATCTTTGAGTCTCTTCAGAGCACGCTCCAGGCCAGCAGAAGCTCGGGTGACCTTTTCGGCCTCCTGAACGATTAACTCTTTATCCGCACGGGAGGCCTCGAGCTCAAATTCCAAGAAAGCTAGCTTCCTTTAGAGCTCGAGGATCTGCTCCCTCGTATTAATTATTCCGTAAGAGGCGGCCGCTTCCCGAGCCATGCAATCCTCGCTCCTGCGGCTCAGCTGATCATACTGGAGAGACAGATCGTCGAGGTCCTTCGTGATAATCGGCTTAGACGCATCTCGTGCGGCCCTTATCTTCTCCAGGACAGTGATAAGGAAGGCCCGCTCCAGATCTATCGCTGAAGACAGATCAACTTGCCGCAGTACTTGAAACTGGGCCACAAGCTGATCCGCCTCAAGCAATTTGGGCTCCAGCAGCTCAACCATCCCTGCCCTACCGGAGAGGGTTCTAAGGATTTCAATCTGTCCCCGGGCGCATTGTCGGGCCAAGGCAAAAGTGGTCCCCCTCTCCACCGCAGCTTCAACTCCTCGCCTCAGGTGACGATAAAAACTGTCAACTACATCCTTTGACGATTCATCCAGAACTTCCGAAGAAGACGGTGTCAAAGGAAGGGTAGTTGACAAGGTCGAAGAAGGTGCACCGGAACTTGCTACTCCGGCCATGAGGGAAACAAATTTTGAGCGAAAGGACGCTTGAATAACGGCCAATTCTTCTTTCGCAGCCCGAAGAATCTGGATACTCGGCAGGGCAGAAAGGTCGACTCCCGGGGTTGGAGTAATATGAACCGAGGAGGATGCAGGGACCATCTCTTCCCATCCCGGCAGTTTCGCCACTCGCTCTCCCGAACTCGATTCAGCGGGAGGTCCCTTCATAAAAGCTGGAGGGGGAGGAGGCACGCTCTCTTCCATCAGGTCCCCTCTAGCAAACTCTACCCTGACAATGTCCATCATTGGCAGTGAAGGAGCAGGACCTGTATGTCCAGAGCAACTATCAATCAGCTTAATCCAAAGGATGTGATGATAGAGCGAATGAGCCTCCTCACTAGTCAAGACTTGGCTTATCGTACCAGGGGAGAATTGCGGAGGCTGAGGTTCGCTTACAGCCGCCGTAACCTCTTCGCCGGCGACACCCGAGCCAAATTTAGCTGGTTCCTCTGCCCAGTCGCCCCGGAAAGAGATACAACGGGATCAGCATCACCCTGTTGAAGTTCAGCAGTCTCGGGGATGGGTTCAACGGAGCCCACGTCGCCCTGGGTCGAGACCTCAGCAACATGAGACCCCTCAGCCGCCGCCGAGAGAACCCCGGCAGAAATGATATCGGCACAAATGTCACTGATCAAAGTGGTCAGGGCCGGGTTGACTTCAAAAATAGCGGCCGGCTCTCGAGAGTCTGACTCTTCGGATGCTTACAGAGAAAGGAAAAATGATTAGAACATAGTTCAAGAAAAGCAAAAGAAGAGAGGGTTGTAATTCAATTCACCTCCGAAATGGTACCCATATCCTCGCCTCTCTCCTTGATGAGCAGCCGACGAGGCCTAACCACAGCCCGTTTCACGGAGTAGGTTCTGCCGCTACCAGCAGACTCAGGCCTGCTTCGCTTTCGGGAAGAGCTCGGCTCAACAGGCGGTTGATCTACCACCACCTCATCTGTAGGAGGGAGAGTATTGTCGGGAGCGTGCTCGTCATCATCTTCGTCCGTGTTGCTGGACTCCGAGTCCGGCACATCGACCATGTTCTCCCTCCTCTTCCTCGCCTTAGACCCCTTGGGTTTCTCCTCCAAGCCGGTACCAACAATGAAGCTGGTACTCGGGTCAAAGCGAATAGGAGGCTTGTTCGCCATGACGTGGTTGAGAGCCGCCAAATACAAGATCTCTCCTGAATCCCCAGTATCAGGAACCGAGAAGCTAGTACGGGTGTGAACCATATTATAATAATGCCAGGCCCTGATGCCATCGAGGACGCTGCCTTCAAAACCAAGGCAAGAGCTGGGACTGTCCAGAAAAAGCTGGCTATACCCAAACTGTCGGGCGAACCTACTGGGCAGGTAAGGCTCCAAGTAGACATCATTGCGGTTGCGGTATACCAGGTGTGAAGGGCAAATGTTGTGCAACCAAAGGAGCATTTTGCCGTCTAAGAAGTGGGGAGGCCCAATACCATCCAGATGTACAGCCCTTATTTCCTCAGCAGTAAATCGAGGAACAGATACGAAAAAATTGTATCTGTCCACTCTTGACAACGCCATCCTACAAGCACGCATAGTCTCGCAATCCTAAGGCATGCGGTGATATTAGAAGATGAAGACGTCATCTGCCATTACGCCCTCTTCGGGGCCTGGCCTCATCAAGGACCGGCAATGTATCAGCAACCACTCCATCAGATAGTGGTATTGCAGTTCAACACATTCAAAGTCCTTCGTCGCGTCATGGACGATGACCTTGGACGTAAAAGTACGAAGGCCACGATGTATACTGCATACCATGGCCGGGAGTAGAGCTAGCCTGACTCCGAAGACCAGCTTCACAGCAGGGAGGATGAAATTTCGGCTGATTCTCTCAATGGAACCATCCCCTCCAGAGACCATGCAATTTCGCAGCCATACCATCAGGAATCCCGCCAGGAGAGCCTTCTCAGACATCGGCTGGGTATCCTGGTAAAAATAGCTAAAGGAGTCAGTTTTACTCCCAAATCTATCTCCTGTGGCCTCGATCTCTTGGCCGTCGATACTTGGCTCTGTATTTCCTCATGGGTTTGAGGACTGCGGGGAGAAACCCAGCCTGAGGCACCTAGGGTAAAAAGGTAGGTGAGCGAGGACGAAGTATGGGGAAGGTTCCCTTATAAGCTGCCGTCCTTCTTAATGGATATCTGGTGGCATGTACTGTGATGACACAGTAGCTCCTGGTAGACAGCTATGAAGCTCGGGAAACGTCGCTCCAGATCCTCAAACTCTTTATTCGTCGGAGTATACACTTCAAAAACTTCGTCATCCCAAGGTAGTTTGGAGACTACATGCATCTCATGCAGAGCAAGTCCCATCTCCCCTACGGGTGTAAAGAAAGTCCCCGTGCGGCAGTTGTACATTTTCAGCAAAGCCATGAACAATTTCTTGTTTATGGGCAAGCCATAGCTGGTGCCCCGAATGGCATGGTAGATTCCAATCTCGCGAGGAGAGTCTCGTACGTCCGCGCGATCCACGTAGACAGGTTGGTCCACGAAGCGAGAGGGTGTATCCAATTCGGCAGCGACAACCGGCCAACAGGATAGGACCCCTTCCGAGTAAGTTGGTTTATGAAAGTGTCAGCTTCGGAGAACGTAAAATTGGGACCCTGCATATTCAAGAAACTGCCCGGGGCCAAAACCATCACGTATCGGCTGACTGGTACCCTGCCCGCATACACTGACCGCATATTATTATTGTAGTAAATTTTGCCCACAATCATCCCGCTCCAGGTCGGAGTCAGGGAATTCTCCATCTTCCTGGTCACGGGCAACATGTTGAACCAGGACAGTGGAAAGTGACGCTCCATCAGAGAAATATGGATCGCCATCCCGTCAGAAGTGAAATTCTAGCTCTCAGATACATCCAGAACTTGGGAGTTCTTCACAGTCAGGGCATCCCCGAAGAGGAACGCAGGCTTCAAGTGTTTGCCCTCCAGCAGCCCTGAGTTCATCAACCCCGAAATAAAGAAGAAGGACTGCTTTTTAATGTCATCCAACCTCTCCAAAGGTTCATCTTTTGGAAATTGGTTCACCATATACTCGACTATGTGGCCCACAATATATTGGGCACGACCCACCAGAGGTTCTCCCGCAGCATTAACTGGCAAATTCACTGAAAGAAGGACAAAGGAAACAAAGTCAGAAGATGACCAGAAAACATTTTAAAAGAGTTCATGCGGCTCTGTTTGCACAGGCCCTTATGAGGCTCTGTTTTAACAGAGTTCATGCGGACGGGTCCTTATGCGGCTCAGTTTTAACAGAGTTCATGCGACTCTGTTTGGACGGGTCCTTATGCGGCTCAGTTTCAACGGAGTCCATACGGCTCTGTTTTGATGGGTCCTTATGCGGTTCAGCTTTAACAAAGTTCATGCGGCTCTGTTCGGATGGGTCCTTATGCGGCTCAGTTTCAACGGAGTCCATGCAGCTCTGTTTTGATGGGTCCTTATGCGGTTCGGTTTTAAAAGAGTTCATGCGGCTCTACTTAGATGAGTTCTATTCAAGGGACTTCACGCGGCCCAGTTCATCAGGAGTTCATGCGGCTTTGTTTAGTAGGGTCTCATGCGGCCGAGTTCATTAGAAGTTCATACGGCTTTGTTTAGCTGGGTCTCATGCGGCCGAATTCTGATAAGTTTATACGGCTTTGTTTAGTGGGGTCTCATGCGGTTCTGCTTAGTGGGGTCTCATGCGGCCAAGTTCAGACGAACTTATGTGTCACACCCCAGTTCCAAATAATCGGATCGGGAACACGTGGCATGCCAGCTGTACAATCTAGCATAGCTAAACCCAATTTAATGGACTATGATTCGATTGTAGTACGCTGAAGTATAACTAACAAGTAACATCAAAGGCAGGTAAACTAGTCTCATCCATGAAATAATGTAATAGATAACTGAATGGAAAATCATCAGTGCCACAGAATCCAAATGTCAACTATGGCTAGAGGAGAACAATCCACTAAAAGTAAATGAGTACATCTGGAATGAAATGAAGTAGCAAAAAGAAATAAACAGAATACTGGAAATGGAACCCACGTCTGAAGATGTAGCTAGCCTCCAGAGGGTCAAGGCTGCGGCTCCACCTCAAAGTCGTCGTCAACAAGTCCGTCTACTCCGTAATCAGCCGGGAATAAGTGCTCGTCAAGCTCTGGAAAAGATACCAGGTCCTCAGAGGGACATAACAAATACACAGGAAAATGACATACAAGAATATACTGAGCAGTAATGTAAAAGTAACTAATAAGAATGCCACCCAGTATTTCCCTAACCAAACAAGGACAGAAAATACAAGGAAGTAATAAGGTGTTCTAACCATCTATGTGTAAATGCACTCAAGACATCTCTAGTGGCACATGAGAGGGGGAGAAGAAGAAGAAACTGCCACCAAGCGTTCTACGGTTTGAGAAACGAGGGGCTACGAGCATCCAGCGTACATTGGAAACAGAATTCTCATGCACCACTAGTAGACTCTCCCCACCCAATGTACTCGTACCATATATGCGGTACGAACAATATGCAAGACGTCATAGTAAATATAGTATAACTAAACCAAACTGCTACAGATTCAAGATCATATGTTAATGGCCAGTCAACACAGAACCTCTGCACTCAACTCACTCATATGTGATACGTGTCTGAGACAGTGTCAAGTTTATACTAACTCTATACAAGGTAGTCATCAATGGAGACGAGTGCACATGATAGTAATAACTGGCAAATGTAAATACTGTATAGTAAATGTCAAGCAAGGTGTACTTGCCTGTGTCCAGAAACTGAGTATCCGAGTCCAAAGTAGAGTCCGAGTCCCGAGAAGCAAATAATCCTAAAAAAAATTTATCTCTAATTAATTACTAATTAAACAAATTAAACAACTTATTTAATTGCTAAGTAATCTTTAATTTAAATTAATCTATTACTACTAGCTAACTAGTATCAATAATTATGAATAATAATTATACAATAATAAGTATGTGAACCATACTTATTATCATACCATTTATATTCTGAAATTTATATACAACCAAATATTTAATAATTAATTAATTAATTAATGATAATCAATTAACCAACCATTTTAATACACACATGAATTCACAATTCCTAATATTACTATCATAAATAGTAAAAATCCTTAAAAATCATTTTTAGTCTATTTTAATAATAAGATAAATAATATCAGAATAATAAATATATATTATATATATATTTTACAGAAAATGAATTATTATCATTAAACTATTTATTAAATAACTAGTTGGATAATAACAATAAGTACTTAATAATTCTAAATAAAACCAAATAAATCACCACAAACCTTAAATTTAATCATTAAAACTAAATTCACAGTAGTAACACAAAATTAATAATTATTTAAATCAATAAATAATTATTACACAATTTATTACATAAACCTAAACATGATTTTCCAAATTACTTTTAAGTCTTAAAAATTCGTAAATATATTTAAAATACATAAAATAAATTCCTAAATACCCTATTTACACATTTCTAACAGAATCTTATCACTTCACAAAATTACAACATTTATATAATTAATAACAATTAATTATATAATATATTCAACTTATGTAATAAATCTAGAAATTATCCAACTAAATCTAAATAATTATAAATAATAATAAATAAATATTGGAATTATTTTTATACAGAATAATATACTATTACAAACATTTTCTATTCAAACAATATTATTTAATTACTAACCAATTAAATAATATAAATTGAAAACGGTATTTAAAAATTAGTTTGATTAATACAAAACTTCCAAGAAAAATCTAAATAAAATATTTTAAAAACCAATAAAATACTGGAAAAATTTCCATAATTTACTTTATAATTAAATCTATATTTTCCATATAAATTATATTATTTAGTTATTTACCAATTAAATAATATGCATCATACGAAATTAATTAAACAGTTTTAATTCACTGTTTTTCACATAAAATAATTATAAATTTAATTCTAAAAATTCTGAAAAAATTCTTTTAATATACTATATTAATTATACAAACTTTTTCATGTACAAAGTTTTATCTAATTCGTAATCAAAATATTACATAAAAACTAAAACAGTAAACACATTTAATTAATTACTAGCATTGAAACTTCATAATTAAATATAAATAAATACTAATAATTAATATTAATTCATACAAAAATTAGGGTAGAACCCCTACATAATTACCAATGATTTCCTACATTTAGATCTAATTATTCATCCATTTATTCATCATAACAATCAATACAAAACTGAATAATCAGAATTTACATACTAAAACTTGGTTTAAAGCATGCTAAGAGGATTTAATCCACGTGACAGCGCCACGGGGGGGGGGGGGTCGGGGTTACCTCGCCACGCCGCAGGGGGGTGGAACGCCGCGAGGGGGTCGCGCCGACGAGGGGGGTCGCCAGATCGGGGCGGTCGGGGCTGCAGCGCGCGCGGGGGGGGGGGGGGGGGGGGGGGGGGGGGGGGGGGGGAGGGCGCGGAAGAGGAGGAGGGACTGGTGGTTTGATGGGGAGAGGTGGAGTTTGTGTGGAGGCAAGTTTAGGGTTAGGGTTGAGAGTGATTAGGTTCTTCTATAAGAATATATATATGGGAATGAGATCCAAATGAATAGGTCCCTAATGGGTTGGGCCTAGGTTAAGGTTAAATTAAGGATTGGGTTTAGTTTCTAAAAATTTTAACACCAAAACTATACAAGCTTATATATAAAATCTAATAGTAAACCAATAAATAGTAACACTATATATATATATATCATATACTTCTAAACTTTATCAATAATTTAATAATTAGTGTAAAAGCATTTATTTAACAATTAACATTATTTAGTAACAAATAAATATTAATAAAAATAAAATAAAAAAATATTTTGAGGGGTTTTACATTCTCCCAAACTTATTAAAATTTCGTCCTCGAAATTAAAATAAGCTGGGATTAAAAGAAACACACACAATCATAATTCTACATCTAGGAAATTTACAAACTAAATTAAGCAAAATCTAGAGAGTGAATATTAGCAGAATTAAGTCATACCAGACGCCTCACGAAGGTATGGATAACGCTCCAGAATAGAATCTTCCCGCTCCCAAGTCGATTCGCCCGGAGAATGGTGTTTCCACGCAACTCGGACTAGTCGAATGGTCTTCCCCTTCAACACTTTCTCTCTGCGGTCTAGGATCTCCACAGGCTGCTCCTCGTAGGACAAGGTCGGTCCCACGGTGATCTCTGAATGATCAAGTACGTGGTTAGGGTCTGCCACATACTTCCTCAACCGGGAGACATGAAATACATCATGGACGCCTTCTAATGACTGCGGAAGTGCCAATCTGTATGCAACCTCGCCAACTTTCTCTAACACATCGAATGGTCCGATGTACCTTGGGCTGAGCTTTCCTCTGACTCCAAATCTGATTGTACCTCTAGTCGGGGAGATTCTCAAGAACACATGATCTCCTTCCTTGAACTCAAGAGGTCGCCTATGAGTGTCTGCCCACTGCTTCTGCTGGTCCTGTGCTGCTCATAGATGCCCCTGAATCTTCTTGACTGTATCTACTGTACGAGTCACTAACTCTGGTCCTAATATCTATCTCTCGCCTACATCACCCCAACATGCTGGCGATCGACACTTCCTTCCGTATAATGCCTCGAAAGGGGCCATCTGGATACTTGCCTGGTAGCTATTGTTGTAAGAAAACTCTACCAAATGCAAGTGATCCTCCCAGGATCCTCCAAAATCCAACATGCAAGCTTTCAACATGTCCTCTAACGTCTAAATGGTACGCTCTGACTGTCCGTCCGTCTGAGGGTGATAAGCGGTGCTGAACTTCAGTCTTGTGCCCAGACTTTCCTGTATGCTCTTCCAGAAGTGCGATATGAATCTCGTATCTCGATCAGAGACTATACTGACTGGTACTCCATGTAATCGCACTATCTCCTTCATATATAGGTCTGCCAATACCTCTGTAGATTGCCCCACTCTGAATGGTATGAAATGAGCAGACTTCGATAATCGGTCCACAATCACCCAAACTGCATCTCGTCCAGCTGGGCTCCTCGGAAATCCCGTAACGAAATCCATAGTGATGTGCTCCCACTTCCACTCAGGTATCGGAAGCGGTTGCAACAATCCTGCAGACCTCTGATGCTCGGCCTTGACTTGCTGACACACCAAGCACTTTGCTACGAACCGTGCTATTTCACGCTTCATTCCATGCCACCAGTAGTGTTGTCTCAGGTCCCTGTACATCTTTGTACCTCCTGGATGAATAGAATAAGTCGAACTATGAGCCTCTGTCATCAGCTCCTGCCTGATCTCTCCATTAGGAATATAGAGGCGATCTCCGTACCTAAAGGTCCCATCTTCGTGAATCCTCAATCCAGTCTGCAGTCCTTGCTCTGTCCTCTGTCGAAGCCTCTGATATCTGGCATCTGTCGGTAAGGTTGCCTTGATCCGCTCTACCAACGAAGACTGAACCTGAATATTCATCATCTTTGCAGCTCCTCCAGGCCTAACAACTTCGATGCCCATCTTTTCCAAGTCATAAAGCAACTCCTTTTGTGATGTCAAGAAATGTGCCATAGGCCTCCGGCTCAATGCATCTGCTACTGAATTCGCCTTCCCTGGATGGTACTGTAACTCAATATCAAAATCTGCCATCAACTCAAGCCAATGCCTCTGTCTCAAATTTAAATCCTTCTGAGTATAGACATACTTGAGGCTTTTATGATCTGTATATACCTCTACTGTTTCTCCATACAGATAATGCCTCCAAAGCTTCAAGGCAAATATCACCGCCGCAAGCTCTAAGTCGTGCGTGGGATAATTCTTCTCATGGGTCCTCAACTGCCGAGAACCATATGCAACTACCTTCCCATGCTGCATCAAGACGCATCCTAATCCCTTCCCGGATGCATCACTATAGATGACAAAACCTCTTGATCCCGATGGAATGGTCAAGACTGGTGCAGTAGTAAGACGCTTCTTCAAATCATCAAAAGCAGCTTGGCACTCTTCCGTCCACTCGAACTTCTGATCCTTGCGAGTCAACTTCGTCATGGGTTCCGCAATTCTTGCAAAATTCTCTACGAACCTCCGGTAATATCCGGCAAGCCCTAGAAAACTTCGCACCTCTGAAACATCGGTTGGAGTTGGCCACGACTCCACTGCTGATATCTTCGTCGGATCCACTTCTATGCCTTTCCCTGAGATAACATGTCCAAGAAATGAAACATGATCTAACAGAAATTCATACTTACTCAGCTTTGCATATAACTTCTGATGCCTCAAGATCTCCAGCACCTTCCTCAAGTGATCCTCATGCTCTTTATGGTTCTTTGAATACACCAAAATATCGTCGATGAATACTACGACAAACTTATCAAGATATTCATGGAATACTCTGTTCATTAAATTCATGAATACAGCCGGTGCATTTGTCAAACCAAAGGGCATTACTAAGAACTCGTAATGACCATACCGAGTCCTGAATGCCGTCTTCTGGATGTCTTCTTTCCGAACTTTCACTTGATGGTATCCCGATCTCAGATCAATCTTCGAGAATACCTGGGCTCCTGTCAGCTGGTCAAATAGATCATCAATTCTGGGCAGGGGATACTTGTTCTTGATCGTCACAGCATTAAGAGCCCTATAATCAATGCACATACGAACTGTTCCATCTTTCTTTGGCACAAACAAGAACGGGGCTCCCCATGGTGATGCACTTGGTCTGATAAATCCCTTGTCTTGCAACTCCTACAATTGTACCTTTATTTCATCCAGCTCCTTCTTCGCCAGTCGATAGACATTTGAAGAGATTGGTGCCGCTCCTGGTATGAGCTCAATGGTGAACTCAACCTCTCTGTCGGGTTGTAGACCCGGCAGATCATCGGGAAAGACATCAGAAAACTCATCAATGATCGGTGGCGGTTCAACCTCCATCGCCATGCAAGCTCCATGATACTGAGATACTCCCTTCTCAATGCTTCCTCTCTAAAATTGAAACTCCGGCTGGCCTGGCGGTCTAAATATAGCACAACCCCTATGGCAGTCCAACATAGCATGATATTGACTAAGCCAATCCATACCCAATACTACGTCGAAATTTGGCATAGGTAATACCAAAAGTCGAGCTCTCATCTCTCAGCCACAAATAACTACCGAACAGGTTCTACATGAACTAGTCACAGGTACTATACCCCCACCAGTAATAATGTTCCAACTCTTAGGCATAGTAGAAGTAGCTATCCTATGCACAGCTACAAATCTAGATGATATAAATGATAGGATGGCACCAGAATCAAATAACACTGTAGCAGGCAATGAACCTACTAAAATAGTACCTGTGATAGCCTCACCTTCGGTTCCATCTTCCCCCTGAGTGAGAGCAAAAATCTGTCCTTGCTTCTTGTTTTCTGCCTGCTGCTTGGCTTTTTTAAACTGTGCTGACTGTGAAGGGAGTATAGGTCCTCTCTGCTGACCTCCTGATGCTGGTGGCTTCTGTCCTCCTGCTGGCACAATGGCTCCCCGAACTGGGCAATCTCGAGCCTGATGCTGGCTCGATCCACAAGCTAAACAAGTACCCAGCATCCTTCTGCACTCTCTCTGTAAGTGTCCCTTCCTGCCACAGAAATGGCAAGTCGGAAGCTCCTTAGACTGGTAGGGTCCAGTCTTCTGCTGATGCTGATGATGTCCCATAGTCTCTTGATAGGACCTCCTTGCTGCATCTTCGTCTGCACTGGCTGGTTCTTCTGCTGGTTCAGCTTCCCTTTGCTAATTGCCTCCTGAATCCTGGCCTCCGTCAGCAACTCAGCATAAGAGATTCGGGACTGAGAGCTAGTATAATGCTGTAGCTCCTGCCTCAGCCCGTTGTGAAATCTCTTGGCCTTCTCCAGATCATTGGGTATCAGCACCTCCCCATATTTGCTGAGTCGACTGAACTCCGAGTCATACTCGTCAACAATCTTGTTCCCTTGCTCCAGATGCAGGAACTGGTTGTATAAGGCATTCTTCACAGTAGTAGGAAAGTACTTCTTATCAAAGAACTCCAGAAACTGTTCCCACGTCTGACGAGTACCCAACTGACGCTCCATAGAATCCCACCAGTAATGGGCATTCCCCTCCAGCTGAGTTCTTACGCCAGTCATCCATAAATCCTCAGGCAACTGAGATGCCTGCAATTTCTTCTTGGTGCTGGTGATCCAAGTAGTGGTCTCCTCCGGACTCTCGTTTCCCTTATAAGGTTTGGGGTCCATCTGCACGTAGTCCTTCACTGAACCTACCCGTGCTGGTCTCACGGGAGCTAGTGTCGGAGCTGGTGCAGGTGCTGGTGCTGTCATCCTCTCTATGGCTGTCAAGAATCTCTGTCTCATCTCAGCAGCTTCCCGTCTTTGCTCAGCTGCTTCTTGCCTCTGCTCTGCTGCTTACCGTCTCTGTTCTTGCATCATCATGTGCATGAACTAAAACATCTGTGCCTGACTGTCTTGAGGCACAGCCGGGGGCACTCCATATGGTGTCTGAGGGTACTGCGGGGGAGGAGGTGGTACCCCAGTCGGTTGTGCACCAACTGGCTGAGACGTCTGCCCTGGTAACAAAGGGTGGGTTGGAACTACCCTTGCGGACTGATCATCCATACCAGATGACTGGTTGTCTCTACCGGCAGCGGTACGTCCACTCCTTAGATTCATGATTCTGCAGAGATAAGATAGAAGGAATTGAGAATAGGACGGAAACAAACGAGATACAAAAGAATTTGTTCAAGGATAATCAAGAATGATATAGTCAAGTATGGATGAGACCAAATATTCTAAACCTAATTTGCAGGCTTGTTCAGTACAGTAACGTAACCAAACAAATTTCGAGACCTGCATGGGCCACCACTAAAATATGTCATGCCCCAGTTCCAAATAATCGGATTGGGAACACGTGGCATGCCAGCTGTACAATCTAGCATAGCTAAACCCAATTTAATGGACTATGATTCGATTGTAGTACGCTGAAGTATAACTAACAAGTAACATCACAGGCAGGTAAACTAGTCTCATCCATGAAATAATGTAATAGATAACTGAATAGAAAATCATCAGTGCCACAGAATCCAAATGTCAACTATGGCTAGAGGAGAACAATCTACTAAAAGTAAATGAGTACATCTGGAATGAAATGAAGTAGCAAAAAGAAATAAACAGAATACTGGAAATGGAACCCACGTCTGAAGATGTAGCTAGCCTCCAGAGGGTCAAGGCTGCGGCTCCACCTCAAAGTCGTCGTCAACAAGTCCGTCTACTCCGTAATCAACCGGGAATAAGTGCTCGTCAAGCTCTAGAAAAGATACCAGGTCCTCAGAGGGACATAACAAATACACAGGAAAATGACATGCAAGAATATACTGAGCAGTAATATAAAAGTAACTAATAAGAATGCCACCCAGTATTTCCCTAACCAAACAAGGACAGGAAATACAAGAAAGCAATAAGGTGTTCTAACCATCTATGTGTAAATGCACTCGAGACATCTCTAGTGGCACATGAGAGGGAGAGAAGAAGAAGAAACTGCCACCAAGCGTTCTACGGTTTGAGAAACGAGGGGCTACGAGCATCCAGCGTACATTGGAAACAGAATTCTCATACACCACTAGTAGACTCTCCCCACCCAATGTACTCGTACCGTATACGCGGTACGAACAATATGCAAGACGTCATAGTAAATATAGTATAACTAAACCAAACTGCTACAGACTCAAGATCATATGTTAATGGCCAGTCAACACAGAACCTCTGCACTCAACTCACTCATATGTGATACGTGTCTGAGATAGTGTCAAGTTTATACTAACTCTATACAAGGTAGTCATCAATGGAGACGAGTGCACACGATAGTAATAACTGGCAAATGTAAATACTACATAGTAAATGTTAAGCAAGGTGTACTTGCCTGTGTCCAGCAACTGAGTATCCGGGTCCAAAGTAGAGTCCGAGTCCCGAGAAGCAAATAATCCTAAACAAAATTTATCTCTAATTAATTACTAATTAAACAAATTAAACAACTTATTTAATTGCTAAGTAATCTTTAATTTAAATTAATCTATTACTACTAGCTAACTAGTATCAATAATTATGAATAATAATTATACAATAATAAGTATGTAAACCATACTTATTATCATACCATTTATATTCTGAAATTTATATACAACCAAATATTTAATAATTAATTAATTAATTAATGATAATCAATTAACCAACCATTTTAATACACACATGAATTCACAATTCCTAATATTACTAACATAAATAGTAAAAATCCTTAAAAATCATTTTTAGTCTATTTTAGTAATAAGCTAAATAATATCAGAATAATAAATATATATTATATATATATATTTTACAGAAAATGAATTATTATCATTAAACTATTTATTAAATAACTAGTTGGATAATAACAATAAGTACTTAATAATTCTAAATAAATCCAAATAAATCACCACAAACCTTAAATTTAATCATTAAAACTAAATTCACAATATTAACACAAAATTAATAATTATTTAAATCAATAAATAATTATTACACAATTTATTACATAAACCTAAACATGATTTTCCAAATTACTTTTAAGTCTTAAAAATTCGTAAATATATTTAAAATACATAAAATAAATTCCTAAATACCCTATTTACACATTTCTAACAGAATCTTATCACTTCACAAAATTACAACATTTATATAATTAATAACAATTAATTATATAATATATTCAACTTATGTAATAAATCTAGAAATTACCCAACTAAATCTAAATAATTATAAATAATAATAAATAAATATTGGAATTATTTTTCTACAGAATAATATAATATTACAAACATTTTCTATTCAAACAATATTATTTATTTACTAACCAATTAAATAATATAAATTGAAAACGGTATTTAATAATTAGTTTGATTAATACAAAACTTCAAAGAAAAATCTAAATAAAATATTTTAAAAACCAATAAAATACTGGAAAAATTTCCATAATTTACTTTATAATTAAATCTATATTTTCCATATAAATTATATTATTTAATTATTTACCAATTAAATAATATGCATCATACGGAATTAATTAAACAGTTTTAATTCACTGTTTTTTCACAGAAAATAATTATAAATTTAATTCTAAAAATTCTGGAAAAATTATTTTAATATACTATATTAATTATACAAACTTTTTCATGTACAAAGTTTTATCTAATTCGTAATCACAATATTACATAAAAATTAAAACAGTAAACACATTTAATTAATTACTAGCATTGAAACTTCATAATTAAATATAAATAAATACTAATAATTAATATTAATTCATACAAAAATTAGGGTAGAACCCCTACATAATTACCAATGATTTTCTACATTTAGATCTAATTATTCATCCATTTATTCATCATAACAATCAATACAAAACTGAATAATCAGAATTTAAATACTAAAACTTGGTTTAAAGCATGCTAAGAGGATTTAATCCACGTGACAGCGCCACGGGGGGGTCGGGGTTACCTCGCCACGCCGCATGGGGGTGGAACACCGCGAGGGGGTTGCGCCGACGAGGGGGGTCGCCGGATCGGGGCGGTCGGGGCTGCAGCGCGCGGGGGGGCGCCGGCTGCTACACGCGGGCGCGGGAAGTGCCGCGTCTCGTCGTCGACGGCGGGGCTCCGGGTGAGGGGGAAGGAGATAGGCACGGAAGAGGAGGAGGGGCTGGTGGTTTGATGGGGAGAGGTGGAGTTTGTGTGGAGGCAAGTTTAGGGTTAGGGTTGAGAGTGATTAGGTTCTCCTATAAGAATATATATATGGGAATGAGATCCAAATGAATAGGTCCCTAATGGGTTGGGCCTAGGTTAAGGTTAAATTAAGGATTGGGTTTAGTTGCTAAAAATTTTAACACCAAAACTATACAAGCTTATATATAAAATCTAATAGTAAACCAATAAATAGTAACACTATATATATATATATATATATATATATATATATATATATATATATATATATATATATATATATATATATATCATATACTTCTAAACTTTATCAATAATTTAATAATTAGTGTAAAAGCATTTATTTAACAATTAATATTATTTAGTAACAAATAAATATTAATAAAAATAAAATAAAAAAAAATATTTTGAGGGGTTTTATATTATACGGACCTGTTCAATGGGGGTTATGCGGCCCACTTCAGATAAGCTTATGCGGCTCTGATCTGTTGGAGCTTATGCGGCCTAGTTCATCAAGAGCTCATACAGTTCTGTGCAGTGAGACTTCATGTGGTTCAGTTTTAAAGGTGCTTATACGGCTCAGTCATTCTTATGCGGCTCAAACATGGGGCATACCCCATACGGCTCGGACATGAGAAGTTCATGCGGCCCATACAACATATGTGACTTCATCGTATTGGATTTGGGCAGTTCAATAAAGACGAAGGACGCAATAAATACCAAGGAGAAAAGGCTTGTGCATAAAACATGCAACAGAGCCATATTTGTTAGGGTTTGAAGCATACGGTCTTTCACATAATCCTTACCATCAATGGCGGGGTGAACATCAGGATGAACTGTGGGCGCCTCAGTCGATAAAGAAGCCGCTCTCTTACCCTTCGTCGCAGCGCTAGAGGAAGCTTTGGGAGCCATTGTTGATCGGTGATCGAGAGAGAAGACGACGGCAACTAGGGCAAGAAAACATGAGAAGAAAAGAAAGTAAAGAGTCTCTCTCTCCCAAAGAACCCATATTTATAGGCTGATGGGGGGTGTGCGGATAAAGGGACGCTTCGCATGATGCGCCGCCTAGAAAGCAAAGCCGACCCTTGGATTTCTAACCCCTGCATACGAAAAGATAAATCCTAATCATTAAGGGAAAATCTAAATATTTAAAGCTGACTCTTGGGATCCTATCCTAAAAGACGGCTTCATGAAGGCTTCTTATTCAAAGTGTTTCAATTTTGCAAATTGAAAACTTTGAAGGGGGTCTTGTAGAAGCATGGAAAAATATAAATAAATTCTTATGCGGCCCGAAAATCAGCCCCATGCGGCTCATAGCTGAAGGAGCCTTCATGCGACTCAAAAGGCCCGAGAGCTTCATACGACTCAAAAAGATGAAGGAGAAGCCACATGGCCTCATGCGGCTCAAAACAGGCCTTCACAGCTGGCCATAAATGCTCCTGAGCAGCTGGCTCATTAATTACCCTGACACAGCGGCAGCTCTGACAATGACGGATTGACAACTTTGACATAAAGTTGAAATGATGACTCTTGACGTGCTCCTAGAGAGACGAGGAAACTCTTTACAGCTGGCACGATCCACCCATTTCCAAAGCTCCTTATGCACCTCAGTTGCAAGGACGTCTATGCGGCTCAGTTGCAAGGTCCTCCATGCGGCTCAGTTGCAAGGGCCTCTATGCGGCCCAGTTGTAAGGACGTCCATACGGCTCAGATTAAAGGACGTCCATGCGACTCAGATTAAAGGACGTCCATACGGCTCGGATTAAAGGACTTCCATGCGGCTCAAATTAAAGGACTTCCATGCGGCTCAGATTAAAAGACTTCCATGCGGCTCAGTTGTAAGGATGTCCATGCGGCTCAGTTGTAAGGACCTCTATGCGGTTCAGATAAAAGGACTTCCTGCGGTTCAGATAAGGCCACCCTTATGCGGCTTTGACACGAGGCCGTACTCATGCGGCTCAATTATGAAAGTCCTCCATACGGCTTGCAGCAGTTGGGACATGTGGCAAGAGTTGATCAAATCCCAATAATTCAGATTTATGACAATCGACATAACAGGCAGTTGGGACACGTGGCAGGAGATTGACCAAGATTTATTCACTCGGATTTGCTGATATCAATAAATCATCATAATACAGATTTATTGCAATCAACATTAACTACCCAGATCGATTTCCAACAATCGATTTCCAACAAACCATGCAGATTTGGTGCAATCAACATTAACTGCCCAAATTTGTTACGATCAACATTAACGGCCCAGATTAATTTCCAACAAACAAGATCAAGGCTAATTGTAATCAAATCCCTAACCGCCCACTTTTTAGGGAGCAATTACTGCACACCCTACTTATCACAAAGCCCTATAAATAGCAATGTGCCATTCCCTTGTAAAGGAGAGGACAAAGAGCAGCGGAGACACAGAAAGAAGCATAAGAGCAAAGAGTATCTAGCAAGAGCATTTCTTCCCCAAGAGCCGAAGCGACGTTCGATCGTCCAAGGAGTAAGGCAGAGTTGCCGTCACTCTCCCGAGCCTCTACCGTCACCCCCATAATAAAAAATAAACAACTGTACTTTAGATTGCTTTTTCTAGGTTTTGTTCCTGGGCTCTCTGTTGTACAAGTGAGTTTGTATTGTGAAGTAAAGTCCAGTCCTCCCATAAAACTGTTCTGTTCTTTTATAATCAATAGAAAATACATCTGACGTCCTGGAAAGGAGAGGACTAACTTCGTCGACCGAGATCGTTTCGTGGCCGGGGGGCTGGCATGCCACAGCGGCAAGGCTGTGACCAACGAGCTGAAGCTGTACCTCGGACCAGCCGACGGACGAGAAGGGGGGTCTCCGAGGACTGATGGAAACTGGCCCACGGCTGAGCCGACCCAGCTGGAAGGGGGCCACGTCCCGCCGGGAGGCTGGGAGGAAGGCGACGCTGGGCGCACCGAAGACGACGGAGGGGCCTCCGGCGACTACTCCTGGTAGCCGCGACTCAGCTGAGAGACCAGGGGGGAGAACCTGGAGCGGTGGCAGGGGGGGCGGGAGGGCGACATGCAGGAGATGAGAGTGTGACAAAAGGATATATATATATATATATATATATATATATATATATATATATATATATATATATAGTGCACGAGGCCTGTGCACGACCGAGTGCATGCCCTGCTGTCTGAGCGTCAAAACTCGATGTACATGACTCCGTTTTACGTGAAATTTTATGAGCACATGGGGGCAACCTCTGCCCACATGGCCGTTAAATTTCACGTCGTTTCGTGAAGCGTGTGCGAAGAAATCCCATATGCACGGTTCAGCTCGTACTGTGCACGCGGCTGAAAAGTGCTGCTGACAAGGCCTTCGTACGCGGACACGGCACGTCGAGGACCCGATCCAGGAGCACGAGCATGTAGCCCTATACCTAGAATACCCAGGGACTCTATCCCGAGTCGCGGTACGGCTCGAATCACGAGCCACGAGGCCTGACACAGGCCTACGGGCACGCACGCACGCTCATGCACGCACAGGCCACGTCGCATCTACGCGTAGCAGCGAGTGGAGTCCTGTACGTCGAGTTATGACGCACAGACAGTAGGGCATGCACGGGGCCGTGCACGGGCCTCGTGTACTATATATATATATATATATATATATATATATATATATCCTTTTGTCACACTCTCATCTCCCGTATGTCGCCCTCCCCCCCCGCCACCGCTCCAGGTTCTCCCCCCTGGTCTCTCAGCTGAGGTCCTTCTCGCGGCTACCAAGAGTAGTCGTCGGAGGCCCCTCATCAAACCTTTCTTTTGGTGGCCGTATAAGTTGAAAAACATAACCCTAATGAATACATATATTTATATGTTTTGATATTTCTAATTTGGCCCCTCATCAAATTAGAATTATCTCCGGTATCTACACATTAATTTCATGACAATTATACCCTTAAGCCAATTTCCAAATAGACCACTTTAATTTGGCTTAATTATTTAGATAGCCTAAACACAATTAATTTTACATGTGTGGCCCCTTAATTATTGAATAATTCCAACAATCTCCCACTGGGCTACATATGTAACCTTATAATTGTGTTAACCTTAGTGAGCTCATAAATTGCTATCTTAATCCTTAGGGTATATCCGGACAATCTCGTCCATTAACCATATCAACATAGGATCAAAGCGGCCTTCGTCACATATAGCGTAACTAAACCATCAATGGTCACAAATACCAATATAGCTAAACGACATAGATCAATCATGGATACGTAGCATAGAAATTACACGCAATGTCATCAATACATGTCTATTTCCAACTGGTCTTCCTTAACTTTAATGAGATTAATACTTTAACATAATGAAAACAGAATAAACTGAATTTCCATATATCTGATCAGATAAATATCCAAAATACTTTAATACATAAATGTGTCCAAAACCAAATAGCACCCAAATACATAAAATACAAACTCCCACTATATTGCCATATTCTTAATTAACACCCATATGAGCAGTATGCTCATGAAAGACCTTGGGTGATAATACTTTTGTGAGCGGATCCGCTAACATGGAGTTTGTCCTAATGTGCTATATGGACACTTTTACCAGTCTGAATTCTTTCCTTTACAACTAGAAACTTTATGTCAATATCCTTGACTTATACAAGTTTCTGTTGTTATTGGAATACATTACTGCTGATTTATTGTCACACCGTAATTTAAGTGGTCTTTCAACACCGTACTGTAGGTGCAGCCTTGTGACAAAATTTTGCAAACATATTCCCTGAATAGATGCCCCACAGCATGTTATAAAACTTGCTACCATGGTGGAAGAAATTATGAGTGTATGTTTTACACTCATCCAAAATATATCTCTATTAGTCAGCATAACCTGATGTGGATCTCCTACTGTGTTGGCATCCAACAAAATCGGATTCAGAATACCTTATGATCTCCAGAATTATCCGATCTCCTACAAAGAGCATATAATTTCTTTTTCTTTATTAATTACTTAAGTAGTTTGGCTGCTACCTAATAATCCATCCATATTTGCTTAAATATCTGCCTTACATCCTAATATGTATGCAATATCCTGACGCGTTCATACTTGAGCATATATTAGACTCCTTATAACTGATCATGAAGAAAAAATCTATTATATTTTCTTAATTTCAAGGCTATTCTTAGGGCACTGATTGAGACTAAACTTGTCTCCTTTTATGACTGGGGTGTCACTTGGTTTGCATTCCTGTCTGCCAAATCTTTTAAGCACTTTATCGATATAGCTCTTTTGTGATAATCCAAGAATACCTCGAGAACGATCTCGGTGTATTAGAATTCCTAACACAAAAGAGGTGTCACTAAGATCTTTTATCTCAAAGTTATTTGATAGAAATTTCTTAGTGTCATGCAATATACCTATATCATTTATGGCAAGCAGTATGTCATCAACATACAAAACCAAAAAATAATTTTATTCCCACTGAATTTGTGATACACACAATCTTCAACAACGTTAACCTCAAAACCAAACGAGGTAACAACTTGGTAAAATTTATAGTACCACTGACGAGAAGCTTGCTTGAGTCCATAAATGGATTTTGTCAATTTACAAACCATATTATTTGGATTTTTTGACACAAAGTTTTCTGGCTGCACCATATAAATAGTTTCGTCAATGTTACCATTGAGAAATGCCATTTTGACATCCATTTGATGTAAATTAAGATCAAAATGTGCAACATGTGCTATGATTGTTTTAAAGGAGTTTTTCAAAGATACCGAAGAGAAAAACTCTTTAAAATCAATCCCAAAATTTTGAGTAAAGTCACTAGTTACAAGACATATTTTATACCTATCTACATGACCCTTCGAATCCTTCTTGGTTCTAAATGTCCATTTGCAACCAATGGATTTTATACCTCTTGGTAATGGGACAAGTTCTTAAACTTTATTGTCTTACATGAACTTATACTCCTTATTTATTGTATCAATCCACTTTGAGAACTAAATCTTTCCCTGGCCTGACAAAAGTTGATTAGATCATCTTCCAGTATCCACAGTCTTCCTCACGTTCCTAGAGAAATATGACAATATTATTCAAAATTATATTTCTCCTTTCTCTGGTGGACCATCTTAATATTACCGGTTCTTGAGGTTGTTGAGTTTGTTCCTTAGAAATAATTACCTTATCTTGAATGGGGTGCCACTACGTTGTCGTTGTTAAGGTATCTCAACAATGACTTATAGAGGTAATTCAATATTGTCTTATTGAGACTCCGAATTCACTTCTTGATCATGACAGGTATAGAATCATGCACATCGTCAAAAGTGATAGTAGGAATCGTAATTGATTCCTTCTCAAAGATAATGATCCTGACTTTATTTCTCCCCCAAACTCAACATCCTCAAAAAATATTACACTTCTCGTCTCAAAAAAAATTTCTTAGTGTGGGATTGTATAATTATCAACCCCTTGATCTGTAGCATAACCAATAAAGTAGCTGCTTATAATTTAACTTTGGTCTGTCTTCCCATTACACATTCAATATAAACATTAAAGTCTATAAAGTCAATAGAATCCAAATCTCATCAGACACAAATCATTCAACTCTATTTCTAGAGAAGTGACCTAATGCTTATGTCATAATGAGGCTGGAAAAAAAATACTATTAATTTTGCGTTTAGTACTACATGACTTCACTTGCAAGGTTTCATTATAAGATGCAATAGTTTCAACTGAATATAGGTTATCATAAACCTTAAGGGAACCGTTACCAATAATATTTAAATTTAAAGATAGACTAAACTTATTGTTTCCAAATGAACAATGATAACCAGATTTGTCCATTAAGGAAACTAAAACTGAATTTTATCTAAAAGACGGTACAATAAAAGTGTCTATCAAATCCAAATAATAATCGGTTCCTAAAAATAACATATAATTTCCTATTGCTTTCATTTCTACCGAATTGTCGTCACCCACATAGATGTATCTTTCACCATATATTGACTTTCGGTAACTCAGGCAACCTTGCCTAGAACATTAATGTGGGTAGTCCCACCAGAATCTAACTACCATGAGTTTTTTTCGTACTAAATCTAAATTAACCTCTGAATAGATCAAATTTAGAAATGTACTTTTCTTTATACGCCATGCGTGGTACTTTGTACGTTTCTTCCTTATGTGTTCTGTCTTATCACAAAAGAACAACCCTTAGTTTTATATTATTGTTTCTTTTGATATGGACCCTTAGCAGCTACTGTATTTATTTCTTTTTGCCCTTAAATTTTATCCCATTAAACATAAAAATTAAAATCTTATTGGCAGATATTCTAACAACATTAACTGTAAAGAGAACAAAGCAAAAAAAAAACAAACATGCTCTAACAAATAACCAAAGCGTAAAATATAGTCAAACAAATTCAAATAATGGTGAACCACATCTCACGATACCTAGTACATCATTAATATCAAGTCTTTGGACAATGATATTAACTGCAAGTGGTATTCTTGGTGTAATGATCAAACGTTGACAATAAGTCATGTCAAATAATAAGCCTATCTTTGGATCGGGTTATTATTCACATGTAAACCGTATAATTGTCACACATTTATCACCACAAGTATGTGTACAAATCTGCCAAGTATTAACCTTCCTTTGGGCCGGCTAATACTCGTATGAATTTACACACACAAACATCTAACATCCATCATAGACTATCTACGCAAGAGAGGTCACTTTGGCGACATCTTGTTTCAATTGGACTATTTAGAATATTAGACAACTATTGCTAGTCACAAAAGGCACCCAAAAAAATTTGAATGTTGACTAAATTTTACAAAACCGAATCATGTCCAAAACTTTAAAATATTACAACTCAAATAAGACAATCATAAGCATGTGAATCTCTTTACATGATTCAAACAAATATTCTTAATTTGACTAAACTGAGCATTGTCAACATAATAAAATTTACGTAATATTTTACTGAAGATATGGACCAATAGATTGCTTCAAATAACCCATAAAGATTATATTAAAATAATCTGCTGAAGATATGTACGTCAATAGATTACATCAAATATATGACTTAGAACATAAATTTATTGGAAACTAAATTTATGCCAAACATAAAATTGTCTATATTCGATTCCAATTTGTCCTCCAATGATCTACTTAGATTGGAAAACACTCTAAATTGAGTAACACCAAATATCTATCAGCATGAGTAATTGGAATCTAACCGACATTCCATATTATCACATGTCCAGCAATAAGCATATTCAAGCATATTTAATATAATAGAGAATTTTTACGGTCATTATCACATGCGTCCATATCTAATATTTAAGCATGAACTGAGAGATCATTACTGTACATAAATTATGAATTCTATCAAGATTTTCTTAATATGGCAATCAAATCAACGAAAGATTGACAGAAAATCAATGTACTTGTAAGCAATGGAGAACCATGTATGCAAAAAATAAAATAAATAAATTATGATGTGCGAACATGTTGGAACAATTGTTTATGTACGAAAATAACTCAGAAGTAGAAGACAAGATCCCAATAGTTGTTCTCTTTATTTAGCCATCTAGTACAACACTAAGAAAATATATAAATTATATTCCACCATAAATTATAACCCACCATGTGTCGTACTGCCAACAATTTTGATCAAATAACACAAACATAAGTGCCATCCTAGTCCATTAATTATGGATGTATCATTTGGATACATGTCCAGCATAATCTGGCCAAAAAAAAATATCTGATTTTTTTTGTGCATCACAGGATCAAGAAATCAGTTATTGAGAAACTATAGATCTAATATTCGTGTATCATAAATTTTATTTTATGAACCATTGAAACCCTAAATTAAAATTAGAATAAAGGATTTATGATTTCTGAACAATAACAAAAAATTGATTCTGAAACTTCAACCTCCTAAATCAAACAGGGAGGCTCTGATAGAACTTGTTAGAAATTTATTGTACCCTATCGATTCATGAGATGAAGAACATAATAAAAATTGCGAAAGCGTACCTAAATCTATTGCTAGGTTTGATGGATCATGAAGCGATCGTCCTTTTATGGGGTTCGATCTTCCAACTTGCTACGACCTTTAATGACAAAGAGAACCCGAATCCTTTGTCCCTCTCTTTCTGTTGATGGGGATGCAGAAGAGAAAAAGATAAAACCTTTCTTTTGGTGGCCGTATTAGTTGGGGACCATAGCCCTAATGAATACATAGATTTATATGTTTTAACATTTCTAATTTGGCCCCTCATCAAATTAGAATTATCTCCGGTATCTACACATTAATTCCATGACAATTATACTCTTAAGCCAATTTCCAAATAAACCACTTTAATTTGGCTTAATTATTTAGATAGCCTAAACACAATTAATTTTACATGTGTGGCCCCTTAATTATTGAATAATTCTAACAGTATCTGTATCAGCATGTCATACTATTGTTTGTGAAACATACATGATAAATAATCTCTCTATCCAGTTCTTTAAGGGGAAAAATTAGAGAACTCACAATCTAAAGTTTTATAATATTCTATCCATCCTGCTCCATACTTTGAATTTTCTAACCAAAATAACATGAGTCTTAGTATATTGATGTATCAATCGAAACAGTTAGATATAAATCATTACTTAAAAAGTCAACTCCGATTGTGCTGATGTAACTCTCCATGATTCAAAAATTGTGTACTCTGATTAAAAGACATGATATTCCGATTAACGAATTAGAAGTGGAAAAAAGGCATCAATTTTCTAACTAGTACTTCTCCAATTGTTTTATTGAAGGAATTCTTTCTAAAAAGATTAAGGAACTTATATAGATAGAATTCGGGGGTAAAGCTGTAAGAGGCTGCAACACCTACGATAGCACAACTTAAATAAAAATAGTTATATTCTGATCTTGCATACCTTGAATGAAGAAATGCCTGTTGTTTTATTTTTCATTAATTATTCAGTGTGATATATATGTTTAAAATAAATTTAATCCATATAACAAAGATTTACTAGATGAGACTTTGATGGCTAAAAGGCTACAAATCACGTAGGCTGCAAGTAAAGTTATCGATATATATTCAAGATTGCAGTTAAAATGTATTTTGGACCATTAACACAATAGCAACTTGTAGTGTCTCTAATGATGCTTCAAACTGCAGATAGACAATTTTAACATGATATGAGACTTTTAACTTTAGCACATACAACCAACAAGTGGCCTTTAACATGATCTGAGTAGATCATAAAAGGTAATTAAGTCAGGCATCATGTCATCAAAAATCTACTTATGATAAGTTACAGGACATATATGTTTACTATTGGGACGAAAATTAAGATTCTCAATTAGGAATAATCAATCCCAGCAAAACTACAGATTTAGTGATATTGCTTTGTCAATATTTGATCAGTCCCAGTCAGATAAACCTCGAGAATTATTAAACGCTTGATAAACATCATTCTTAGAGGAACGCATAACCGAACACAGCAATTTTAAAAAGCTGAATATTTGAGACTTCACAAACAATCACAGATTTAGTGATGTTGCTTTATCATCGTTTGCTCAGTCTCAGTCAGTCAAACAATATTTTTCAATAGCTTGATAAACACCATTCTTAGAGGATCATATACAACTGAACATCAGTTTTAAAAAGCTCTATATTTGAGACTTCATAGACAATCTCAGATTTAGTGATATTTCTTTATCATTATTTGTTCATTCTGCCCCAATAACATATGAAACAGTTCTATATACTTTTACCCATCAGTTTCTTAGGCTTTCCTTTCAACAGAACAAAACCATGATAAACATCATTCCTATACAGGGGTTTGGCTTTCCTTTCGAAAATTTCCCTGTCATATATGTTTAAGCTTCCAAAAAGCCAATAATAACTATACTCCTCACTACCTAAAATATATATTATCATTGCATAATTAGTAGATATCAACTATGCAAGAACGGAATTAGCAAGGAGAATTTTGAAGACTTGTTAACGATGTTTTATGAAGCATAATGCATCTTGAAAGGTCTTGGTTAATCTCAAATGCTACTAAGTAAATATACACTTCCGACTTTAATTTTATCGAATGTACCTTTGCTTCATGTCATAGTTTTTGTCAAAGAAAGGGTTACCAGTGTTGTTAAAGGTGCTCCCCAAGTGCTCCTAGGCGCCCAAAAGGCGATGTTTCACCGCCTAATCCAAAGGCAGGCGAGATATCTACTCTATTGGCAACTCAGACATTGACTGAAAGGACCAAAAGGGTCAAAAACTAAGACATCATAGTAATCCACAACGGAAAAGCCATTAGTTTACAGTGATCATGATTTCAAGTTGCTGGCAATCGATACAAGCTTAGAGAAAAGGGTTACTATTCACTCACTTTCTTCCCTTCTAGTGTTTACTTGGACTAGGATATTCAGAGGCCCCCTTCCTAAATTAGCTACCAGCAGCCAAGACGATCAGTAATCTACAAGCATGAACATGAAAGCATTAATAATATTGGCATCCCATATAGTATTTTAAGTCCAATCAGGAAAATTGCAGGAAATATTGAGAATTTATAAGACCTATTACAGCACACAAGCTTGCATGCTAGTACTTTTCAGCACAAAATTATCGTCAGAAATAGACAAAGGTAACACAAAAATATCTGGAGAGGGTAACACAAGAGTTTATGATACGAACTATATTGACAACACTAAAATAAATATTGTAACAGAATTATTTATGCAACTACTCTCAGACAAAAACAACTAACTTACATTTCTCCTCTTTAAAAACTACTAGTTTAGATGCAAGTGAGTCCTTGATAGAAACATCTAAACAGTATAATCTGGTAAGATGTATGAACTTATTGGATATTGTATGTCCACATTTATATAATTCACATGTAGTAATAAGTTAAATGATCTACAGAATCTCTATGACTCGCAAATTCTGTGACACCAGGCATATTAGGTTCATGATGAAAAAATTATCCTAAATGTTCTACAGAACCTCCAATTTTATTGCTCATAAGGCTCAATGTGCAATAACTCTTCTATTTCTACAATCAAAAGCAAATAGCGCAGGTTAGATTTCTACAATTATACATTTTGTCAACACATAACTATATATACTATTGGTACCAAATAGGGCTCCAGTCAACCGATACGGGTCGGCTAGGAGGTCTTGGATACAAACCAGGCCAACCACAATTAAGCTGGAGTTCAAAAAAAACCCTACATAGTCGTACTTTTGTATGCATGTAAAGTGGTGCAAGCTTTTTCATGAGAACTTATTCACTAACCTTACTTGGAGATAGTGATGGGAGCTCGAGCAAGCACTCCTGGATTGGAGAATCCCATGAAACTTTTTGTTCTGACGCAATGACCATTCCTAGATATCTTCAAGTTAACAGTAGATGGCATGGCAAAGTGTAATTTCTATGAGAAAACAATGACATGGAAAATCATCGGAAACATAAAGATGTAATATTTACGGACATCAAAATTGTTAATACAGGTAAGTGTTCATTGAGAAATTCCTGTCATGCCCGCAAACTGCTAATAGTTAGCAAGTATTTTAAGCTTTTATAACACATAAGCAAAAAAGAAGATACATTTATACCAATTAGTAATTATAGGAAACCCACACTCAACCTTGGGCGCAAAATTCTAAGCTTTATGATCAAACTTTTATCAGCAATACCTAGCAACAAATAGCCATGTAAGAAAGAAGATATTGGAGGTTAACCTTTTTAATGTACCAAACATGCATCAGTGATGTTATTGACAAGTTCAAAATTTCCAACTTCCCTAACCCTGCAAATAATACTTTAGGCCCAATGGCCTGAATAAGAAATAGAGTAATATTTCACAATATTAGGTACAAATTAGGCTTAAAGGAAATACAAATCCTGGAAAGAAGATAAAAAAATAAAACATAGTGAACATGTATAGTATATGATGGTATCACAATTAATGCTATTTCGAAATTGCAGGGTCTGAAACTGTCGAAACTGACCAATTCAAAACCAATGAAAATCCAAACTGCCAAAATGATACTCAACGAAGGGTCTGAAATAGACTCTTTCTGAATCTTAAATAAACTATATTGACTAGTGTCAGTTTTGGCCTAAAATTTATTTATCTTAGATGGATTGGCATAATTTTTCTGATGTTCTATGGCCAACAACTTTATTAGCACAAGAATACTCTCTCTGTCACTCTTTACAACACAGAGTGAACCCATAAATAAAAACTCAAACCTAAATAATTATGACACATGTTTTATGATTTGAAACTTAATATCAACTAAGGTTGGACCAAATCGAGTCATGTTCTTGTTAACCTTGATTATAAAATTCAAACAATAGTCCATAAGACCAATATTTTTACATCTGCACTTGTGTGAATTGCAAAAAATTTAACAATTATATTAGCAACAAACAAACCTTATGGATAGTTGTGTCTAAATGCCATTATCAAAGAGAAGAAACCAGTATTGCTTGCTTTTCACAACATGTCATCCTCTTGACCAGTCAAGAATATGAGGATGAGAAAACAATTCCTAGTCATTTCTCGCTCTACTTGGGCCCCTCTTTGAACTCCTACACCTGTAAATATGGCCAATGTACATGAATCATTTTCCTTGGACAGAATGAGCTAAAGAAGGGCGTTTATCGCAAGTTGTATAGGCAATCTACATAAATCATTTTCTTTCATTCATCACTTTTAGGAGCTTTCTCCTTCGTGATATCAGGGGCTTCCAAATCAATTATCATTAACTTACATTTACTTATTTGTACCTTATATATTGTTATTGCCGGGGCATAATTTTTTGATGGAAAACTGTAAAGATGAAACGATTGTAAAAACAATGTTCCAACGCAACACTTCTAGCAAGGTTGTACAATTTTAACGAAAATCTAAGAAGATCTCGTTACAACAGCATACGATATATGAGAATCTAAGAAGATTTCGTAATCTATAACAGCGAAGAAGATGACAGGCAAAAGATGGAAGATGGCCTGCTGGGGTGAATGATCACCGTTGCTCAAAGCTATATTCGCCCCACACGAATAGCTTCCAGGAACCAGCAAGTTCATCGAAGAACTTTGGAACACTTCTGCTCTTCTAACTCCTCAGATCGTACACCTGGCCGCTCACTTGGCAACACGCCTGGCCGCGTAAGTGTTTCGCACAACGAGCGCATCTTAAGCGCACTATGCGCCTAGCGACGATGCTGACGTGCTAAGTGCAAAGTGTGCCAACAAAATGCTACATTACGCCTCATGTGTCCATGAGCCCGAGTCTGAGTCCGAGTCCGAGTCCGAGTCGCTAAGCCCCTACGGGGCTTATCACCCATGGAAATAAATTTCCCAAGAGCAAAAAGCGTGAATGCTTTCAATTATTGATTTAGCCTTTTTCCCATTAGAAAAATAACCCCACATGGCATACCCATGTGCACCTCCACACCACAAATGCATCTCTAAGCTAGCATAGCTAATATATAGAGATACAACTCCTTTGGCCTAGCCGACGTGGGACTAAAGTTTCTAAACAAAGGCCAAAACCACAACAATCCCCTACATATCTCTATATATGGGTATAAGTGTTCCCCACAGTGACTGTCCATTATGCATTAGGAGAGATGTCACTGACGACTTGAATCTTCCCGCATGGGTCAAATAACAGACTATAATACAAGAACGGATTAAGCCTTGAATTATGCATCATAGCTGAAATTCTTTCCACTCACAAAATGTATTTACATGTGCTTCTGGCTACACATTAAAGGCCCTGTGCCATCCTGGTTTCAGTGTATAATTTTGGGCGTCAATAAGTTTACCCTCAAGAGACGACCTGAAATGTAGCGCCCCGCTTTCGATAGGCGACGGAACTTCATAATATGCTAGCGCCGAGTCAGATCGGCCGGGAACTTAGATGGCCATTTGACTCGATCGCTAAGCTTGGTAAACGATAACGCCTTGCGGCATCGATTCAATTCGATTTGGACGAAAGATACGAGAATCGATCCAACTAATGGAACGACTTCTGTTGGAACAAGTCCTAGATGCAGCGGGCTGCGTCTCGGCGCGCGAGCTCTCTATAAGAGTCCCTTCGACGGGACCGGACCGCTGTATGGTTTTCTTGGAGCTTTGCCGCTGGGCTTGGTTGAAGTACTTTCGCGTCGTTTTCATGGATGCAATTACAAATTTTGATGCAAGGAGAAAAGAAGGAAATCTAACAAAGTGTTGATGCATTACAGGAGCTCGCGTAACTAAGGATTGACGTTGCGTAGCGCTTCGACGACCTGCACAAAGCAAAGTGATCGGTGGGTGATTCGGCCCCTTCTTTTCTACTCTGTCCCGCAAACTTATTCCTTGCTTCGAATTCATTCAAATCGAACGATGCCAAGTTAATTGCATGTCAATCCACTAAGTCCAAGAACTCGGGAAAAACGTATCGATTTAGAGAAATTCACTCTGAAAATACAAGTCTATCACATAAACCAGAAAGTTTAAGGTTCTAGTAAAAAGATAGACTATTTTACGTGCTGCAAAATATTATGAAATGTCGATCGTGGGTTATGATGCCTCGGACAATTTGGTGCCTACGGGACGCTAAATCGGAGTACGGCTTGGGGAAAATGAAACGTTGCATGAGTTGGAGGAAATGATAATGTCGTTCAATACTGTCCGTGCTATACAAAACTGGTTGCATATATAAACTGTTCACGCATTGGCATGGTCATGGACAACTTGTGCACAAGTTGATATTTTCCTCGAATCGATATCCAGGGCATCGGAATCGACTCAACCTAGGGGGAATGAATAATCGTGCTTCGGTACTGATGCATTGCGGGACCGTCAGTCAGGCTTGCAACCTAGACTGAGCGGGCCGAAATACCGTTGAGATAGTCCCACGTGATGTATAACATCAATGACCGCATATAAGATAGTAGCATGCTCACATATTGTCTTATGCAGGTGTGAATATTATCTCTGTTTTTATGCAGGGACGAGCACGGCCGTGGTAAGAAATATGATAAACTGCTGTGGTTCACTGTATACTTTATTAGGCAAAGATGGCTATCGAATATGAACTAAATTCATTTAGTTCTAATAGAAAGACAACTCTAAAGCATGCCTACCCTAACAATCAAAGTCGGTTTAGATGAGTGGGTTCGTCTCGTCCACTTAGCAAGTGTGCTAATCCCATTCCCCCAATTTCCCCAGGTACGACGGGCGCGCTTAACTAAACTGGAGCTGAAGTACGGAGAGGCATTTTGAAGCTCTTCCTATGCTTAAGTATTTTGAAGCCAATTCAAGTCGACGGCTTATGTATAAAGGGGCGAATGTATGGGACGGCAAGCGTTAGTTCAGGCAAGTTGTTGAATGTATCTTCTTTCTATTTTCAATCAATGTAGCCGCAACGACATCCAATGTAAATTACGACTTGCACTTCGTTGCAAGCTATGAATGAAAAGCATTTCTATCTTCCTATACTGCGTCTTATATTCTGATATGATTTGTGAAGTTTCGACTTGGCGTATTTATATCAAAATAAAAAAGATAGCCATTTGAGAACTTGTCATCTTGCCTTGCACGAGCGCAACTCCAGGCTCGTGCGGCATCACGCCTTAGCGAGGACGATCGATTTGGCAAAGTAACACCGGGGACGAACGGTTTGTCGACTCGGGGCGTGACAAATTGGTATCAGAGCACAGTTATGTTTCCTCGGATTTTCGAAAGATGTTTCATTATTGGAATGTCCGTTGCGATGGCTCGATTGAATGCTTGTCGACATGTTGCGTGAAATAAAAGTTCCATACAGGTAAGCCCGTAGATATTTTTGAAAAATACTAACGGGTTTACTCTGTTTTGTAGGAATGACTAAGAAAAGGAACAATCTCGTCCCAACCCAAACGGTAGATAGTACGTCGAGCACAAAAAGCACCGAGCCTAGCGAGACGACTATGCAGAAGATGCTACAGTTGATGGAGCTGCAGCAGCAGCTTCAGACACAATTCAAAGCCTAATTCGAAGCACAACAAAAACAGATGAATGCCCTGACTCAAATAGTTAGCAAAATGGCGGGGAATACCAAGACGACGGACGAAGAGACCGGGGAAAAGCAAGGCGACCAAGAAGAAAACGAGGAAGAAGAGACTCAACCGCAAATAATAGATTCTTCTTCCTTGTTCAAGGCAAAGGAGTTCCGCAAGATGAATCCACCGAAGTTCAACGGCCGAGCGGAGCCTGATGCGATCGTGGGATGGCTCGCGGAGATGGAGGACCTGTTTAATCTGCTTAGCATCGAAGGGTCCCAGCGGGTAACTTGTGCGACGTTACAGCTGCAACTAAGGGCGTACGACTGGTGGGCTGCTAAAAAGCAGAAAATCTATGAAGCCGATACGGACGCCACGATTTTCTGGAAAATATTCAAGCAAGCCTTCCTCGAACAGTACGTTCCTCGCGCTGTCCGTCAACAAAAAGAAGACGAGTTCATGACGCTGCGACAGGGAAATATGTCTGTCGACGATTATGATTCGAGCTTCTCAAAGCTGGCGAAGTTTGCCGGCGCCTTCCTGTCCAACAAGGAGGCCTGGTGTGAACGCTTCCAACAAGGCCTAAATGACGAACTGCGAAGGGACGTCATGAATCAAAGGTGCCGAACATACCGTGAATCCTATAATGCCGCTCTTGATAGTGAGCGCATCTTTGGCCGTATGTCGAGTAGAGGCATCCGTAACCACTTCAACAAGCGTCCTAACGACGTCGGTGCCGGGGGATCGGGAATACCAAAGCTTCCAAACAGATTCGATGATCGAGGCCATGGCAGTCAACACTGCACCAGGTGCGGTAGGCGTAGGCACCGAACCGTCGACTGCGTCACGAAATCTTGCTACAAGTGTGGCGAGGTAGGCCATATAGTTACATATTGCCCGCAAAAAGGTCCGAATCAACACAACCCGCCGAGGAACGTCCCGAATCCGCATAAAGCGCCGATACTGCAAGGCGCAAATGCGGTGCCCGTCAACCAGCAGAACCAACGACACGGAGCTCAAGGCCGAGTTTATGCCTTAACTCGGGACGAGGCGTTCGCGTCCGATACTGTTGTAACAGGTATATTACTCTACAAAAGTATACCTGCTCGAGTCCTATTCGATTTGGGTGCGACGCATAGCTTTATATCTGCTGATTTTGCGAATGAAAATAAAATAACCATGCAATCACTAGATATAAATATTAGCGTTAGCACTCCGTCGGGAGTCGATATGCCTGCGAACTTCATTTGTAGGGATGGCCACATTTGCATCGGAGGAAGATATCTATCCTTGGATGCCGTCGTACTAGACATCAAAGATTATGACATCATCCTGGGCATGGATTGGTTGGGCGCTTGTCGTGCAACGATCGAGTGCGCGGAGAAGAGAGTGGTGTTTCGTCTTCCTGGCGAGACAGAGTTCTTATATTCGTGCGGTACAGTCTCGAAGACGGCAATGATGGTGTCGGCAATCTCGGCGAGGCGTATGCTGCGTTCCGGCTGCACGGGATACTGGCATCAGTCCGAGACACGCGGAAGGATAATACAAACACAATGCAGACTGATGTTGTGGCAGATTTTCCTGACGTTTTTCCTGACGAGATGCCAGGGATGCCGCCGGATCGAGAAATTGAATTCAGCATCGACACCTTTCCGGATACACGGCCGATATCCAAGGCGCCTTACCGAATGGCTCCAGCAAAACTGAAGGAACTGAAGGTACAATTACAAGATTTGCTAGACTGCGGATTCATTCGCCCTAGCGTCTCTCCGTGGGGAGCTCCCGTACTATTCGTGAAGAAGAAATATGGGTCGTTGCGGCTATGCATCGACTATCGGGAACTCAACAAGGCGACCGTGCGAAACAAGTATCCCTTGCCGCGAATCGACGACTTGTTTGACCAACTGCAAGGCGCGGCAATATTTTCAAAAATTGATCTTCGTTCAGGCTATCATCAATTGAAGATCAAGTCCGACGACATATCGAAGTCTGCCTTCCGCACTCGATATGGTCATTACGAATTCCTCGTCATGCCGTTCGGTTTGACGAATGCCCCAGCCGCGTTCATGGATCTGATGAACCGAGTCTTCCGACCTCAAATAGATAAATTTGTAGTCGTATTCATCGACGATATCCTTGTCTACTCAAAGAATCGTGAAGAACATGCAGAACATTTGAAGACGGTACTACAGATTCTGCGTCAAAACAAATTGTACGCCAAGCAGAGTAAGTACGAGTTCTGGATGAGTAGCATGACATTCCTCGGGCATGTAATCTCTACCGAAGGTGTCACGGTGGACCCAAAGAAGATTGATGCGGTGGTGGATTGGAAACGACCTGCCTCGGTTAGCGACATCCGGAGTTTCCTTGGCTTAGCAGGCTACTACCGTCGATTCGTGCGAAGCTTTTCAAAACTAGCGTCGCCTCTGACTCGCCTCACCCAGAAGGGAGTAGTATTTGAATGGAGCGACGACTGTGAATCCAGCTTCCAAGAGTTGAAGCAACGGCTCATCTCAGCTCCAATCCTTGCACTTCCAGACGGTCCAGAAGGCTTTCAGATATTCAGCGACGTGTCGGGAACTGGCCTCGGGTGCGTACTCATGCAGAGAGACAAAGTCATCTCCTACGCTTCACGGCAGTTAAAGCAGCACGAGAAAAACTACCCAACATACGACCTAGAATTGGCGGCGATCGTCTTTGCATTGAAGTTATGGCGGCACTACCTCTATGGTGTGGCATGCAGAATCTACACCGATCACAAAAGCCTGAAGTACTTATTTACACAATGAGAACTCAACCTACGACAGCGACGTTGGCTCGAACTCATAAAAGATTACGAGCTAACGATCGAGTATACACCGGGCAAGGAAAACGTGGTGGCCGACGCACTCAGCAGAATGTTTATGGGAACACTGGCCATAAACAAGGAGATAAAGCGAGACCTTGAAGCGATGGGTATCGAACTCGGAATTGAGTATCGACACCTACACCTAGCGCAGCTGAAGTTAGGATCGAGCCTGCTTAGCAAGATAAAGACTGCACAGGAGGACGACTCATTCCTGAAGAAAATGCGCGAGCTGATTTCAACGGGAAGGACGACTGACTTTGCGGAAGACGGAGACGGAACGATGCGACTAAAGGGAAGGCTCTGCATTCCTGAAACTGCCGAACTCAGAAAAGAAATTCTGACGGAGGCGTATTATGCGAAGTACTCGTTATATCCTGGGAGCACCAAGATGTACAAGGACTTGCGCACAAACTTTTGGTGGCACGGCATGAAGAAAGACGTGGCTACGTTCGTATCGCAATGCATGGCGTGTCAGCAGGTGAAGGCAGAACACCAGAGGCCCGGCGGAGAGCTGCAGAACATCCCCATTCCCGAGTGGAAGTGGGACAATATCTTGATGGATTTCATTGTGGGATTTCCGAAGATGCCGCGGGGGAATGACGCGATTTGGGTCATTGTTGATAGATTGACCAAGTCGGCTCACTTCATCGCAATTAAAGTAGGATGGAGCGTCGATCGGTTAGCGCAAATCTACGTCGATGAGATTGTTCGACTGCACGGGGTGCCGGCCTCAATAATTTCGGACAGAGACGGGCGATTCCTATCGCGTTTCTGGACGAGCCTCCAAGCGGCGATGGGAACCAAACTGAACTTTAGTTCGGCATACCATCCCCAAATAGACGAACAGACGGAGAGGGTAAATCAAATCCTAGAAGACATGCTGCGTTTGTGTGCGATCGACCTAAAGACTAGTTGGGATACGCATTTGCCGCTTGCGGAGTTTGCGTATAACAACAGTTATCAGTCGAGTATTCAGATGGCTCCCTACGAAGCGCTCTACGGGAGGAAGTGCCATTCGCCGATATGGTGGGATGAAGTCGGAGAGCGACAAGTGCTGGGACCGGAACTAGTGGAGCAGGCCGTCGAAAAGGTCCGCTTGATTCGAGATAGACTCCGCTTCACGCAAAGTCGACAAAAGAGCTACGCAGATCTTTGTCGACGACCGCTAGAGTTTTTGGTCGGGGACCATGTGTTTCTGAAAGTAACGGCCATGCGCGGTGTGATGCGATTCGGCGTTAAAGGCAAGTTGAGCCCGAGATTTGTAGGCCCCTTCGAGATCATTGAGTGAGTTGCGACGGTTGCTTATCGGATCGTACTACCTCCTGCCTTAGCTGATGTGCACGATGTTTTCCACGTTTCACAACTTCGAAAGTACGTGCACGATCCAAGTCATGTGGTTAGCTTCGATCAGTTGGAGCTACGTACTGACTTGTCTTACTCGGAGGAGCCTATTCAAATTTTGGACCGCAAGGAGAAGGTGCTGCGAAATCGGTCGATGTCCTTGGTCCGCGTGCTTTGGCGGAACCATTCAGTCGAGGAGTCGACGTGGGAGATGGAGGCAGAGATGAAAAAGAAGTACCCCGCGTTGTTTGTCTAAATAAAGGTCAGACCCTTGTTCTTAAGTTTCGGGATGAAACTTTTTCTTAGTGGTATATTATGTAGCGCCCCGCTTTCGATAGGCGACGGAACTTCATAATATGCTAGCGCCGAGTCAGATCGGCCGGGAACTTAGATGGCCATTTGACTCGATCGCTAAGCTTGGTAAACGATAACGCCTTGCGGCATCGATTCAATTCGATTTGGATGGAAGATACGAGAATCGATCCAACTAATGGAACGACTTCTGTTGGAACAAGTCCTAGATGCAGCGGGCTGCGTCTCGGCGCGCGAGCTCTCTATAAGAGTCCCTTCGACGGGACCGGACCGCTGTATGGTTTTCTTGGAGCTTTGCCGATGGGCTTGGTTGAAGTACTTTCGCGTCGTTTTCATGGATGCAATTACAAATTTTGATGCAAGGAAAAAAGAAGGAAATCTAACAAAGTGTTGATGCATTACAGGAGCTCGCGTAACTAAGGATTGACGTTGGGTAGCGCTTCGACGACCTGTACAAAGCAAAGTGATCGGGGGGTGATTCGGCCCCTTCTTTTCTACTCTGTCCCGCAAACTTATTCCTTGCTTCGAATTCATTCAAATCGAACGATGCCAAGTTAATTGCATGCCAATCCACTAAGTCCAAGAACTCGGGAAAAACGTATCGATTTAGAGAAATTCACTTTAAAAATACAAGTCTATCACATAAACCAGAAAGTTTAAGGTTCTAGTAAAAAGATATACTATTTTACGTGCTGCAAAATATTATGAAATGTCGATCGTGGGTTATGATGTCTCGGACAATTTGGTGCCTACGGGACGCTAAATCGGAGTACGGCTTGGGGAAAATGAAACGTTGCATGAGTTGGGGGAAATGATAATGTCGTTCAATACTGTCCGCGCTATACAAAACTGGTTGCATATATAAACTGTTCACGCATTGGCATGGTCATGGACAGCTTGTGCACAAGTTGATATTTTCCTCGAATCGATATTCGGGGCATCGAAATTGACTCGACCTAGGGGGAATGAATAATCGTGCTTCGGCACTGATGCATTGCGGGACCGTCAATCAGGCTTGCAACTTAGACTGAGCGGGCCAAAATGGCGTTGAGATAGTCCCACGTGATGTGTAACATCAATGACCGCATATAAGATAGTAGCATGCTCACCTATTGTCTTATGCAGGTGTGAATATTATCTCTGTTTTTATGCAGGGACGAGCACGGCCGTGGTAAGAAATATGATAAACTGCTATGGTTCACTGTATACTTTATTAGGCAAAGATGGCTATTGAATATGAACTGAATTCATTTAGTTCTAATAGAAAGACAACTCTAAAGCATGCCTACCCTAACAATCAGAGTCGGTTTAGACGAGTGGGTTCGTCTCGTCCACTTAGCAAGTGTGCTAATCCCATTCCCCCAATTTCCCCAGGTGCGACGGGCGCGCACAACTAAACTGGAGCTGAAGTACGGAGAGGCGTTTTGAAGCTCTTCCTATACTGAAGTATTTTGAAGCCAATTCAAGTCGACGGCTTATGTATAAAGGAGCGAATGTATGGGACGGCAAGCGTTAGTTCAGGCAACTTGTTGAATGTATCTTCTTTCTGTTTTCAATCAATATAGCCGCAACGGCATCCAATGTAAATTACGACTTGCACTTCGTTGCAAGCTATGAATGAAAAGCATTTCTATCTTCCTATACTGCGTCTTATATTCTGATGTGATTTGTGAAGTTTCGACTTGGCGTATTTATATCAAAATCAAAAAGATAACCATTTGAGAACTTGTCATCTTGCCTTGCACGAGCGCAACTCCAGGCTCGTGCGGCATCACGCCTTAGCGAGGACGATCGAATCGGCAAAGTAACACCGGGGACGAACGGTTTGTCGACTCGGGGCGTAACATGAAATCTCTTTCTCCATACACTATAGGTGAGTTCATTATAAAGAGACATGGCATAAAGCGCTTTGCGCTTCCCTTGCGGTGCTCCGCTGCTATGATATGGCTTAAAGCCGAGGCCTTACCCCGTAATAAGAACCTCATTATAGTGTCATACTACTGTAGCATGAGGCCACCGCCTCTTTATAGTGCCAAACTACACAGCATGAAGCCATAGGCTCCCTTGCGGTGTTACGTCGCAACGACATGGCTTGCAAGACCGAGGCTTTATCCCTAACCGGGTACCTCATTGTGGTGTCGTGCCTCTATAACATGAGGAACTCCTCCTCTTTGTAGTGCTGACTACCCCTCTCTTTATTTTAACATACAACATTAGGCTAACTGCCTATTTGCGGTGCTACGTCGCTGTGACTTGGCTAGCAAAGCCGAGGCATTACCCCATGCCTAGAAACCTCATGGTGGAGTCACCCCACAGTAGCATAGAGTTTCACTCCTTGTAGTGCTGTTCTACCTTGCTGTCACAACCTGTACCCAGTGTAAGGGTACAAGTGCGTAACCACGCCTAGCCTACGCCGTAAAATCGGCGGTAGAATGCTGTTCTAGGTCACTATCTAAACCAACTAAATTACATAACAGAAATATTATAACTCAATCACAGTCTAAGCACGATAGGATATCACAGAATTCTATAACTAAAAGAAAACAATAAAAACTACTAAAAGATAATAACTCAAAACAACTCAAAATAATACAACTCTCACATTATTATAATTCAAGTTCTAGTAAAGAAATCTAAAACAGTCTACTAAACTAGTCTCTCGGTCACTCCTGAGAGTCGGGGCCAAAGGTAGCAAATCCCTCTCCAGATCCATAGTGAGTAGGGAAAACATCCTCAGGGCTAACATCTGTAATATTTCAATAGGTCCAGTCAGGACAGGAACGAATACATCTCATCAAGTAAATCCAAGTAAATAACGAAAACCATAAAACAATTATAGACAATTTTATTGATGAAGCATGGGAATTCGAGACAGTTTAAGATGTAAAACTATAGTAAAAGAACAAGGAAAATAAAAGCTATAAAACAGAATATCATGTCAATGAAGACCGTAAATAAAAGGTAGCTGAACTAGAATAATGTAATATGATTCCAGTGGTACAATATATGTCAAGTGTGATTCCATTCAATGATCCAAGTAGGATGATTCTTGTAATGGTTCTTGTGATGATTCTAGTAAAGATTCTAGAAAATATATACTCACAGTGTGTTTTAAAATTGTCACGACCCGCACCTTAAAGTAAGGGCACGAGACGTGGGTACGTCCAGCCTACGCCGCAGTGTCGGCGGTAGAACGCTGTCCTAGGTTACGACATCTAACAATTGAAGGTAATACAGTTATACTCCCCGAATGGGGGTGATTTAACAGAAATATAACTCAACCACAGCTAAGGTAGAACAGGTAAGATAGATTGATAATGAAAGATAACAATATCCTGAACAGAGAATCACAGAGATACAATCCAGAGTTCTAAGTGTCTAAAATAAATACATCTCAGAATATCTCAAAGTCTAGTACAATAATCCCAAAATAGTAAGACAATCCTAAACTAATGGAGTGTCGTCTACAGCTAATGGATCCTGCTGCTGGTCCAAATCCGGGCACTCATCTAGTGTGGTACCGTAGTAAGTAGGGCAGAACGTCTCAGCCTCATCCTCTGTAATATTTCAACAGGTCCAGTCAGGATAGGAACGAGTATATATCTCTCAACAGTTCATATCAGGTTAGGAGTATAAATTATTGCAATAGAGTAAAATACATGAAGTGCTGAATGGAAGTACAAGTAAAATATGAGATATTTTGTAACTGGAAATAGATACATGATAGTAAAGACTGTAAGTGACTACGTGATTTAGAGTACAATATGGTTATGTAAACGGCTTAGGGGCACATGAATACAAATAAGGAGGCACATTTATACAGCTACTGGGGATAGTGTTCACATAACCAATTCTACTTACCCCGCCCCAATCAGTACACAAGGATCCATTCAAGTTACGTTATAAGCACATGAATACAACTAAGATACGTGAACTCATGTAATGAGTAGTACATGAGGCACGTAAAAGCACATGCAAACATGTAAAAACATGAACTAGTACGAGTACAAGGAGTACCTGATGCACATGATAAAGTACATGAACATGAAATACCCGATGCACCCGTAGAGGGATAACATCTCAGGAAGGGATCCATATAGTACTAATCCGTGAAGATACGTGTCAGCATCATGTAGAGTAATCTAGAGCATGAATATATCTAGACATGTATGAAAAGATCAGAGAATGTACTCGCCTGCTAACTGAAAGTCCAAGATGAAAGTACTGTCCGAGGAGTGGTGTCTGGCTCCTATTTAGAACAGTACGAGTCACAACAAGTCCAGAATGATAATACAATGCAAATTAATGCATTCTATATGAAACTAGGTCAATCTAGACCAAAGTCAACTCTTGGTCAACTCTGGTCAACCCTAAAGTCAAACTAGGTCAACCAAGTCAAACCTAAGTCAATTAGTCTAATCTAGGTATGACAAGACTATTCTAGGTTTACTATGACTAAACTAGGCAATACCATGCCAAGCCATGCCTATACACATAACCAATAGGCTATCTATACACTATCACCCAATACTCTATGTTATAATCTATAATACATTGACCCATATATCATGACATGACAACCCATATATATACCTAGCCTATCCCATACATATATATACATTTCATACTTTATATGTATAACTAATATATATAGGAACTAATATATCACAAGCATATAATACAAGGAAATCAATTTCCAGACCTTAAAACAAGGAATTCAGTTCTTAACAGCCATCCTAAACTCAAGAAGGGAATAAAAATCAGTCAAGAAGGACAGTATCAGGTTTTAAAGAAGCATTGGATCAATATAAGGGAAACTCAGGTTTTAAATCCATTTCAGTTTAAACAGTGAATGTTAACAGTCCATACATTCAACCCTCCCCCAATCACAATTAAGAAAAATCTGGAAACAACATAGGTTTTAGGAAGAACCACGAAATGAGAAGGGAAATCAGTTAGAAAGATTCACAGGCTGCTCATAACAGTGAATGTAATTCTCAGGTTAATGCCTTAACAGTGAATCACCACAGTCAAAGGGAAAAACAACTGGAGAGTAATTAATTCAAGAAATGAACCACCTCATTCTCAGGTTATAAGACACAACTCAGATTCCTAGTGAACAAAAGAATCAGTGCAATTTCATAGCAGGTTATATTTAACAGTTCACAAACATGAAAATAAATGAAGGAAATCAATTCACAACTAAACAATATAGTTAAACTATTCTCAGGTTGTGCACACATGAAGACAGTTCAATAATACTAATTAACCCAACCTCATTTCCAGTTAACAGATGATTAGGAAGGAAGGGAAACTAGTTCAAGGATTAGGGAATTAACTAACATTCATTTATAGCATAATGAAGAGGAATAAAATCAGTTACAACATAACAGGAACCAATTTAGTTCACCAACAGTTGAGACCAACTCAACTGCTAAAATCCTGTTTACACATTCCAAAAGCCAACATTAATTTAAATGTACATTAACATATACTAAGAAACATGTGAGGGTAGTTTACAGTGCTAAAGAATCAACAAATAGGAATTTACATGTTGGGAATTTATGAGGAATCCCATGCATCAGGACAGTGTATCAGAAGATACACAATTTAACCAAAATCGAGCCAAACACAACATTAAACCCAAACAATATGTAACCCTATAATAACAGGGATTAAACATGATATTTAGAATCTAATTAATCATTAAAACATTATTTGAAAATATTTAAAAACGATTAACATCAGAATACAAATCCAGAACACTCGACTACACAGTGTATTCCCCGTGCACACAGAAATACGTGTCCGACACGACACGAGGACTCGTGAAACTTTACGAGCCTCGTGTCAGACAGTGCCCCTATCATCACGTCAAAAATCTTGTGTCGAGGTGGCGTATTCTGTGCGCAGTAGCCCCCGAGTAGCAGGGGAGCTACAGTGTCGCGCGCACGCCCCCGCACCCGCGTGTTCCCGTGTCCCCCACGACTCAACACGACACAAAAATCATCACGAGACACTGGAAATCCTTAAGCAACCCTAAAAGCTAGATTCCTATTCAATTAGATTCCAAAAACTCGACTGAAATGTCCTTTGAGACATTTCGTCGAACACCTTGAACTAACTCCTGATACGTGTCCGATTCGGACACGAAATGGGTCCAAAACCTAGGGTTAGCCTATCCTACTGTTAGGTTAGTGTTAGGACAACCTAGAAATGAATTTTTACAGAATTTAGAAGCAATGGAAGGAATTATACCTATAGGTGAACAATGGGTCAAAATCCCCAAATGGGAAGAGCTCCACAAACCACCAAAAGTTCTCCAAATTGTTTCCTCCCTGTAAAAACTCAATACCAACAGCAAGAACGTTGGATTTAGGTTCTATTGTAATTTATTTGAAGGAATTTGGAGAAGAAATAAATTTTCTAGGAATTTACAAGGATGGGGACTCACCTCTTCCAAATGACAAAGTTGCCTAAAGAGGCAACCCTAGTTTTAAGAGCATATAAATAGGGGGGGCTGACCATAGGGGCTATTCAGAATTCCTAGGGTTAGGGCTTGGTTCAATAGGTGTGGGCTATGGGCCATTAAGCCTATTAGTCATAAAATGACTTGTGACTTCACAAGCCATTACTTAATCAAACTAGCTCCTATTTTCACCAAACTAATCCGAATGAGTTAATCCTCATGAACTTAAGTCAACCTAGGTTTTCAAATCCTAATCACTTAGTCAAGACCTAGGTTAGCCACTAGGTTAGTCTACAAGGTCAACTTAAGTCAAAGTCTCTAAAACACCAAAAATAATTATTCTAAAAATCACTCAAAAATCATATTAATTATAAATAATAATAATAATTCAAATTAAATTCTAAAATTTTGAAAATGACCAAAATACCCTCAAGCTAGAAAAGTGGTAGTGACAAATCTATCTCCCCTTAAAATAATTTCGTCCTCGAAATTTAAAGGCGAAACTAACTGCCAAGAAGGATAGAAAAGTATACCTCAAGGTCCAAAAAGATAGGGGTACCGCTCGCGCATCTAATCCTCCCGCTCCCAGGTAGACTCTCCTGGAGAATGATGCCTCCATGCGATGCGTACCAAGGGTATCACCTGGTTCCTCAATACCTTCTCTCGGCGATCCAGTATCTCCACAGGCTGCTCTGGATAACTGAGAGTAGGTCCAACCTCTATCTCCGAGTGATCGAGCACATGGTTAGGGTCAGCCACGTACCGTCTCAGCTGTGATACGTGAAATATGTTGTGGACGCCCACTAGTGCAGGTGGCAAGTCTAGCCTGTATGCCACATCACCGACTCTCCCGCTGATAACGAAAGGGCCGATAAAGTGCGGGCTAAGCTTCCCACCTCCACCAAAACGTATCGTACCACGAGTCGGTGATATCCGCAGAAAAACTATGTCTCCAACCTAATCACAAGCAAGGTCTCAAGTTACAAAAAAAAATCAAACACGATCAATCAAACAAAACAAAATACAACCTACTTCTAATCCTATCTCTAAATCTGTACCTCAAACTCCAGCGGCCTTCGGTGGCTATCGGCCCAGTGCCGATGTCTGTCATGCGCCACGCGAAGTCTATCCCTGATGAGCTTCACCTTCTCGGCTGCGTCAACAACCATCTCTGGTCCCAGTAAAGCTCGCTCTCCAACATCATCCCAAGATAAGGGTGTACGACACCTACGCCCGTACAGAGCCTCAAACGGTGATATCTCAATGCTGGCCTGATAACTGTTGTTGTAAGCAAACTCCACCAAATACAGGTGATCCTCCCAGAAACCCCCAAAATCCAGGACGCACGTCCGCAGCATATCCTCAAGGGTCTGAATAGTCCTCTCTGACTGTCCGTCCGTCTGGGGGTGGTATGCGGTACTAAACTTGAGCTGAGTGCCCAAGCTAGTCTGCAGACTCTTCCAGAAATGGGAAGTAAAGCGACTATCCCGATCTGAGACTATACTGACGGGAACTCCGTGAATCCTGACTATCTGTCTCATATACAACTCCGCCAGCCTCTCTGTAGACGTACCCACCTTGAATGGCAAGAAGTGGGCCGATTTGGTCAACCTGTCAACGATGACCCAAATTGCGTCTTTTCCTCCTGGTGTACGCGGCAACCCAGATACAAAATCTATGGTAATATGTTCCCAATTCCACTCTGGAATGGGCAACGGCTGCAACAATCCTCCGGGTCTCTACCTCTCTGCCTTGACCTGCTGACAGATCAAGCATCTGGCTACAAAGTTGGACACCTCCCTCTTCATCCCGTACCACCAGACATGCTCTCACAGATCCCTGTACATCTTGTTGGCACCAGGATGTATAGAGTACTGCGATCTGTGAGCCTCCTGCATAACCTGCTCTCTGAGCTCCCCGCTAGGCACACATAACCGATAACCGTGCCTCAGGGCACCATCCTCTGCAAGTGAGAACTCAACATCCTCCACTCCTGCACTGATCTGCTCTCGAATACACCGTAGAGCCACATCGTCAAACTGTGTCGCCTTGATCCTGTCCATCAAGTCCGACTGTATCTGAAGGCCCCATAACTGCATCTGCACCCCTGGCACAATCACCTCAATCCCAAGGCTCTCCAAATCTGCAAGCAGGTGCCGATCCATAGTCAAACACATGGCTGTCGGATACCTACTCAAAGCATCGGCAACCACGTTAGCCTTCCCCGGGTGAGACTGAAGTGCGATGTCAAAGTCCTTCATCAACTCAAGCCACCTGCGCTGTCTCATGTTGAGCTCCTTCTGTGTAAACACATACTTCAAGCTCTTGTGATCTGTGAAAATCTCCACCCTCTCGCCATACAGATAGTGCTTCCATAACTTCAAAGCAAAAATCACCGCCGCCAGCTCCAGGTCATGGGTAGGGTAGTTCTTCCCATAGGGACGTAATTGCCTGAAAGCATAGGCAATCACCTTTCCATGCTGCTGCAAGACACAACTCAGCCCCTTCCCTGAAGCATAACTATAAATAGTGAAACCACCTGATCCTGAAGGCAATGTCAGAATCGGAGCTGTCGTAAGCCGCTTCTTCAAATTATCAAAAGCTGCCTGACACTCCTCTGACCAAACAAACTCAGTATCCTTCTGGGTCAACCGTGTCAACGGCTCTGCAACCTGGGAGAAATCCTGTACAAATCTCCGATAATACCCTGCCATCCCCAGGAAACTCCTGATCTCTGCCACTGAAGTCGGCGCTGTCCAAGTCTCAACTGCTACAATCTTCTTGGGGTCAACTGAGATACCATCTCCAGTCACCACATGCCCCAAGAAGTCCATCCGGTCCAAGAAAAACTCACACTTGGAGAGTTTCCCATAAAGCTGCTCCCGTAAGAGAGTCTCTAGCACTATCCGCAGATGCTCCTCGTGCTCCTTCTCTGTCTTGGAATATATCAAGATATCATCAATGAACACCACCACGAACTTGTCCAAGTACTGGTGGAACACCTTGTTCATTAGATTCATAAACACTGCTGGTGCATTGGTTAGCCCAAACGGCATAACCAAAAACTTAAACTTCCCGTACCGCATCCTAAAAGCGGTCTTGGGGATATCCTCCCTCTTCACCTTCACCTGGTGATAACCCGACCTCAAATTAATCTTGGAGAACACCCGAGCTCCGCTCAACTGATCAAACAGATCATCGATCCGCGGCAGTGGGTATCTGTTCTTGATTGTCAGGTTGTTAAGTGCCCTGTAGTCGATACACATACGTATCGACCCATCCTTCTTGGGTACGAAGAGTACCGGTGCACCCCAAGGTGAAGAACTCGAGCGAATGAAGCCCTTGTCCTGCAGCTCATCCACCTGCTTCTTCAGCTCCACTAACTCGCTGTTGTTCACTCGATAGACATGCTGGAAGATCGGTTCCGCGCCGGGAACCAAGTCTATCAAGAACTCTACATCTCTGTCCGGTGGAAGCCCTGGCAACTCCTCTGGAAACACGTCCATAAACTCTGCGATCAAGGGATACGGAGCCACCTGCTCCTCGACTGATGCTCCACAGAAGACTCCACCGTCCTGCTCTGCCTGCCGTCGGGTGTACTCAAACTCTGGCTCTCCTGGCACCCCGAACAAAACTCTACCCCCACGACAATCAATGCGGGCGTGGTGTCTACTCAGCCAGTCTATACCTAATACAATATCGTAGTTCGGTAATGGCATGACTAGTAGACTCACCCCCAACTCTCGGCCTCCCAAAATGACACTCCGCCCTCTGCAAACATCACTCACGAGGATGACCCCACCCCCAATCGTGATCTTGCAGGTCCTAGGCAATGGTTCAGAAACCAAACTGTGTCTAATAGCATACGATACTGACACAAAGCTGTGGAAAGCCCCGGAATCAAAGAGTGCAAATGCTGGAAGGGAATCTAGGAGAACCGAACCTTCTATCAGCTCTCCGATGACCTCATCATCCTCAGCTGCTATGGCGAAAGCTCGTCCCTGCTGTCCACCTCGTGCCTGCTGCTGGTGCTGCTGAAACCTTTGCTGCTGGGTCGGCAGGGCTGGTCCCCTCTACTGGCCTGCCGGAGCCTTGGCTCCACCTCCCTGCTGTCCTCGCCCAAAAGCCCCTGGGCAGTCCCTCAACTGGTGATCTCCAGCACCATAAAGTAGGCACTTGCCTAGCTTCTTCCTGCACTAATGGATCATGTGCCCTGGCTTCTTGTAGAAGGCACAAATGACTACCGGATGAGGTGCCTGCTGCCCTCTCTGCTGCTGGTACTGCTGCACTGGCCTCTGCTGCTGATGCTGTTGCTGATACTGCTGTACTGGCCTCTGCTACTGCTGCTGCTGCTGCTGGAAATGAGGCCTCTTGGCCTGCCCCTGACTGCTACTGCCACTCTGGAAGTCACGACCCCTCTTCTGCTTCAGCCCTAGGTCGTCTTCCGCTGCCATGGCCCCAGAAAATATCTCAGCAAAAGTTGCGTTCCGGTCGCTCTTAGTCAGCGACCGAATCTCTCTAATCAGACCTCGGCGAAACTTCCTCGCCTTCGTCTTCTCAGTCAAGTCATCAATGAACCGGGCTAATATGCAGAACTCCCCGACATACTCAGCTACCGTCTGGCTTCCCTGAACCAGAACCTCGAACTGTACCTCGATACCTCCTAAGGCAACATCAGGAAAGAACTGCTCGTTAAACAGCTCCTTGAACTGGGCCCAAGTCTGGCCCTCAACTCCTACCCTGGGATCTGCCTGATACCATGCTCGGGCTAAATCCTGCATCTGGCTGCCCGCCGCTTCGATCTGGAGTCGAGCTGGTATCTCTGCTAGTCGGAAGATCTCCTCAATATGCTCTATCCAGTCATCTGCAACGTAGATGCCTTCTGTGCCGAAGAACTCCCGAGGGTGCATCTTCTGGAAGTCCTGTATATCCTTTTCCCTCCGACGGGGCTGCTGCTGAGTCCCCTGAGCTGTGATCATCTCGACTGTAGTGTGTACCAGCTGGTGTGCCTCATCGATCCCCTGTCTGAAATCTGTAGTCTGCCTCGTCTGCTGCTGTTGGTGCGACTCAAGAATCCTCTCCACGAAGAAGAAGAGATGGGCAGCATCTACTATCCCCACAGGCGGAGGCTGCTGCGTAGGAAGGATCTCTGGAATCACAACTGGCCTCCTGACTGCTGGAGGTGCTCCTCCAGAAGTGGCAGAAACTCCCACTCCTGAGGGCTGTACTGGCCCTGTAGAACCGGGAGCTGGGTGCTGGACACGAGAGGTGGTAGACCCCTCTCCAGCGTCTCCCGTCACGGGGCGATGCGATCGCGTCTCAACCATCCTGGAGACACAGATCAAACAAGAAGCAATTACTGAGAATGAGTCAAAATAATCAAAGGAGGACAGTTTAAAATTCTAAGGAAGATAATAAGCAGCAAAATAGATATACGGAATCTGATAAGGAGTTTTCCTAGTGTGATTGAGTACCTTCAAACATATGCTAATTTCTACTGCAGGCTGCAGCGATATTCTAGTTCGAATACCACTACACTTATATCCTAGACCTGCATGGGCCACCACTAAAAACGTGTCACGACCCGCACCCTAGAGTAAGGGCACGAGACGTGGATACGTCCAGCCTACGCCACAGTGTCGGCAGTAGAACGCTGTCCTAGATTACGACATCTAACAATTGAAGGTAATACAGTTATACTCCCCGAATGGGGGTGACTTAACAGAAATATAACTCAACCATAGCTAAGGTAGAACAGGTAAGATAGATTGATAATGAAAGATAACAACATCCAGAACAGAGAATCACAGAGATACAATCTAGAGTTCTAAGTGTCTAAAATAAATACATCTCAGAATATCTCAAAGTCTAGTACAATAATCCCAAAATAGTAAGACAATCCTAAACTAATGGAGTGTCGTCTACAGCTAATGGATCCTGCTGCTGGTACAAATTTGGGCACTTATCTAGTGTGGCACCATAGTAAGTAGGGCAGAACGCCTCAGCCTCGTCCTCTGTAATATTTCAACAGGTCCAGTCAGGACAGGAACGAGCACATATCTCTCAACAGTTCATATCAGGTTAGGAGTATAAATCATTGCAATAGAGTAAAATACAGGAAGTGCTGAATGGAAGTACAAGTAAAATAGGAGATATTTTGTAACTGGAAATAGATACATGATAGTAAAGACTGTAAGTGACTACGTGATTTAGAGTACAATATGGTTATGTAAACGGCTTAGGGGCACATGAATACAAATAAGGAGACACATTTATATAGCTACTGGGGATAGTGTTCACATAACCAATTCTACTCACCCTGTCCCAATCAGTACACAAGGATCCATTCAAGTTACGTTATAAGCACTTGAATACAACTAAGATACGTGAACTCATATAATGAGTAGTACATGAGGCACGTGAAAGCACATGAGAACATGTAAAAACATGAACTAGTACGAGTACAAGGAGTACCTGATGTACATGATAAAGTACATGAACATGAAATATCCGATGCACCCGTAGAGGGATAACATCTCAGGAAGGGATCCATATAGTACTAATCCGTGAAGATACGTGTCAGCATCATGTAGAGTAATCTAGAGCATGAATATATCCAGACAGGTATAAAAAGATTAAAGAATGTACTCGCCTGCTAACTGAAAGTCCGAGATGAAAGTACTGTCCGAGGAGTGGTGTCTGGCTCCTATTTAGAATAGTAGGAGTCACAACAAGTCCAGAATGATAATACAATACAAATTAATGCATTCTACATGAAACTAGGTCAATCTAGACCAAAGTCAACTCTTGGTCAACTTTGGTCAACCCTAAAGTCAAACTAGGTCAACCAAGTCAAACCTAAGTCAATTAGTCTAATCTAGGCCTGACAAGACTATTCTAGGTTTACTATGACTAAACTAGGCAATACCATGCCAAGCCATGCCTATACACATAACCAATAGGCTATCTATACACTATCACCCAATACTCTATGTTATAATCTATAATACATTAACCCATATATCATGACATGACAACCCATATATATACCTAGCCTATCCCATACATATATATACATTTCACACTTTATATGTATAACTAATATATATAGGAACTAATATATCACAAGCATATATATTATATATATACACAAGAAGGAAGACACAAGTGTACTAGTGTATGTGTGTGTGTGGAAGGGGAGTGACAGGAAGAAAAGGAAACTCAGTTGCAGTTAATCTCAGGTTACTAACCCCAAGTCTCATAGTAAAATACATTCTCAGTTTAATACATAACATGAATCACATGCAAAGCCAACTCAGATACAATTTAAACAGTGAGCATACCACATCTCAGATTAATGTTGAAAAACTGGAAACAACTAAGTAATCAAGAACAATCCAAACTCAGGTTTTAACAATCAATTTCAGGTTTCTAAGATAACCAACATTTCAATATAATACAAGGAAATCAATTTTCAGACCTTAAAACAAGGAATTCAGTTCTTAACAGCCATCCTAAACTTAAGAAGGGAATAAAAATCAGTCAAGAAGGACAGTATCAGGTTTTAAAGAAGCATTGGATCAATATAAGGGAAACTCAGGTTTTAAATCCATTTCAGTTTAAACAGTGAATGTTAACAGTCCATACATTCAACCCTCCCCCAATCACAATTAAGGAAAATCTGGAAACAACATAGGTTTTAGGAAGAACCACGAAATGAGAAGGGAAATCAGTTAGAAAGATTCACAGGCTGCTCATAACAGTGAATGTATTTCTCAGGTTAATGCCTTAACAGTGAATCACCACAGTTAAAGGGAAAAAAAAACTGGAGAGTTATCAATTCAAGAAATGAACCACCTCATTCTCAGGTTATAAGACACAACTCAGATTCCTAGTGAACAAAAGAATCAGTGCAATTTCATAGCAGGTTATATTTAACAGTTCACAAACATGAAAATAAATAAAGGAAATCAATTCACAACTAAACAATATAGTTAAACTATTCTCAGGTTGTGCACACATGAAGACAGTTCAATAATACTAATTAACCTAACCTCATTTCCAATTAACAGATGATTAGAAAGGAAGGGAAACTAGTTCAAGGATTAGGGAATTAACTAACATTCATTTATAGCATAATGAAGAGGAATAAAATCAGTTACAACATAACAGGAACCAATTTAGTTCACCAACAGTTGAGACCAACTCAACTGCTAAAATCCTGTTTACACATTCCAAAAGCCAACATTAATTTAAATGTACATTAACATATACTAAAAAACATGTGAGGGTAGTTTACACTGCTAAAGAATCAACAAACAGGAATTTATATGTTGGGAATTTATGAGGAATCCCATGCATCAGGACAGTGTATCAGAAGATGCACAATTTAACCAAAATCGAGCCAAACACAACATTAAACCCAAACAATATGTAACCCTATAATAATAGGGATTAAACATGATATTTAGAATCTAATTAATCATTAAAACATTATTTGAAAACATTTAAAAACGATTAACATCAGAATACAAATCCAGAACACTCGACTACACAGTGTATTCCCCGTGTACACGGAAATACGTGTCCGACATGACACGAGGACTCGTAAAACTTTGCGAGCCTCGTGTCAGACAGTGCCTCTATCACCACGTTAAAAATCTCGTGTCGAGGTGGCGTATTCTGCGCGCAGTAGCCCCCGAGTAGCAGGGGAGCTACAGTGCCGCGCGCACGCCCCCGCACCCGCATGTTTCCGTGTCCCCCACGACTCGACACGACACAAAAATCATCACGAGACACTGGAAATCCTTAAGCAACCCTAAAAGCTAGATTCCTATTCAATTAGATTCCAAAAACTCGACTGAAATGTCCTTTGAGATATTTCGTCGAACACCTTGAACTAACTCCTGATACGTGTCCAATTCGGACACGAAATGGGTCCAAAACCTAGGGTTAGCCTATCCTACTGTTAGGTTAGGGTTAGGACAACCTAGAAATGAATTTTTACAGAATTTAGAAGCAATGGAAGGAATTATACCTATAGGTGAACAATGGGTCAAAATCTCCAAATGGAAAGAGCTCCACAAACTACCAAAAGTTCTGCAAATTGTTTCCTCCCTGTAAAAACTCAATACCAACAGCAAGAATGTTGGATTTAGGTTCTATTGCAATTTATTTGAAGGAATTTGGAGAAGAAATAGATTTTCTAGGGATTTACAAGGATGGGGACTCACCTCTTCCAAATGGCAAAGTTTTCTAAAGAGGCAACCCTAGTTTTAAGAGCATATAAATAGGGGGGGCTGACCATAGGGGCTGTTCAGAATTCCTAGGGTTAGGTCTTGGTTCAATGGGTGTGGGCTATGGGCCATTAAGCCTATTAGCCATAAAATGACTTGTGACTTCACAAGCCATTACTTAATCAAACTAGCTCCTATTTTCACCAAACTAATCCCAATGAGTTAATCCTCATGAACTTAAGTCAACCTAGGTTTTCAAATCCTAATCACTTAGTCAAGACCTAGGTTAGCCACTAGGTTAGTCTACAAGGTCAACTTAAGTCAAAGTCTCTAAAACACCAAAAACAATTATTCTAAAAATCACTCAAAAATCACATTAATTATAAATAATAATAATAATTCAAATTAAATTCTAAAATTTTGAAAATGACCAAAATACCCTCAAGCTAGAAAAGTGGTAGTGACAAAAATACTGAGATCGACATGTAAACGACTAGGGGTAATCCGACACATCACACACTGGCCAAGTGTGGGACGGCTATCGTTCTTGTACAATTCACAGGGAGGTGGTTCGAGTATTTAGGAATGTTTACATGTCTACTCAAGTATTTTCCCGCCTGACAAATATGAGTGAATCCATAACACGACACGTAAATAGAGAATAAATCTAACCAGAACATAAAGGTGCTTGTAGGTGAATCTTATAATAGTTCTTATAATAAAGGCTAGACAAGTAAGGTATGTGTGTCGTATACATGAATTCCAGAAAAATATCGATTCATGTTTGTAACCGAGAATCAAATAGAACTGAATAAAATTGAAATATAAAATTCGACAAGTAAATGAAAGAACTTTCAGAGAATGTACTCGCCTGACAATCCGAGATGCTGATGAGGATGTATAACTGAACTGGAGTGATATAAACCTATTTAAAGTATCCACATGTCACAACCAAGTCTATAATATCAAAGAAAATAGCTACAATGCAAGACTACATGCTTCTAGGTCCCTTTTGGTCAAAGTCAACCCTTGGTCAACTCTGATCAAACCTGGTCAACGCTGGTCAAATCTGGTCAAACATTGGTCAACTAGTCCGTTTACTAATTTTTATGTCACACACAAGTTTCTAGGTCATTCTAAGTTCGTTTGAGTTGAATTGGATCAAGTTTGACCCAAAATTGACTTTTGTCAACTCGGTCAACTTGTCGATCAACTCGACTAAACTACGGTCTTTGGGTCGATCCTAATCTGTCCCAATACTCTGATGGTCCCAAACACTAACCTACAATCACATAAAACTATAGTCTATCAACCACTAGCATATATATATATATATATATATATTTTTTTTCCTACAATCACATAAAACTATAGTCTATCAACCACTAGCATATATATATATATATATATATATATATTATATATATATATATATATATATATATATATATATATATATATATATATATATATTATTTTTATATATATATATATAATATATATATATATATATATATATATATTATATATATATATAAAATAATATATATATATATATATATATATATATATATATATATATATATATATATATATATATATATATATATATATATATATATATAATACATATATATATATATATATATATATATAATACATATATATATATATATATATATATATATATATATATATATATATATATATATATATATATATATATATATATATTATATATATATAATACATATATATATATATATATATATATATATATATATATATATATATATATATATATATATATATGTATATATACTTCCCTCTAAGCACATACATACATATATATATATATATATATATATATATATATATATATATATATATATATATCTATATATATATATATATATATATATATATTTTCTTTTTATATATATATATATATATATATATATATATATATATATATATATATATATATATATATATATATATATATAAAATATATATATATATATATATATATATATATATATATATATATATATATATATATATATACTTCCCTCTAAGCACATACATATATACATAACCCATATATGAAAGAATGGTGGTGCAAAGAATACGGACTGTTATCAACTCCAGAATTCTGGAAATAAATCAGTCCAAGTTCATTCCTACCCAAAATTATGTCACACAAGTATTTATATATAAAACATACAATGTATAAACTATATATATTGGTATATACAACATATATATATATATATATATATATATATATATATATATATATATATATATATATATATATATATATTATATATATATATATATATATATATATATATATATATAGGTTCGCTAGTACCGGAAATGGATCGATCTCTCGATCCGAAGAGAATCAAAAATCTGGAAAAAGTGAACCCTCGCTCCAAAACAGCAATTATATATATACATAATCGTATTCATGGAAATATATATATATACTACTTATATATATATAGACCTACAAGTAGAAAACTCACATATGCTTAAAAAGAGCAAATAATTGAGTAAAAATTCCGCGAATCACTTCCCGCAAGTTCTAAATATCAATTATGAACTAAAAAAATCAGAAAATACGGATTAAAAGTCAAAGAATCAAAAAACCACATTTCTATTCAAAACCTTGAACCCGAAAACTTAATTTTCGATAAAACGACCCAAAACGCAAAATACACCAAATCAACCCGCGAAACATAGCATACACATTGGTCTCAACCTACATGATGTGCTCAGGTACTCACAGGTTCGAAATCGTGTCCGTGTTGTGTCCACAGAATGCGTATCGGAATATCCCGATATCGCGTGTCAACGTGCACGTATGCGTGCGTTCTCGCTCGATTGAGCGCCGCACACACAACGAGAAGCCCCGTGCTCGTGCACGTAGCCAGGGGGTCCCGGGGTAGGTCTAGGACACGACAAACAGTGACACATCACACCGAGGTGACGCATGCAGCCCCGCACCATGCGCAGCCTGCTACGTGCGTGCCTACGTGTTCCCTCGTGCGCGCAGTTTGGTCCTCGTGGCTCGCTCGTCGGGCCACGCCACGACTTGGGGTTGTTCCCCTGGGTAGTCTAGGTATAGGGCTATGTGTCCCAGGTCCTGGAACAGGCCCTCGTCGCGTTGACAGCGCGTACGAAGAGCGTTTCAGTCCCGAATTTCACCCGGGTGCACAGAATGGCTGAAAAGTGCACGATGAATAACTCCGCGCCCGCTCAACGAAACACCGTGAAATTTTACGGGCATGTGGGCTAAGGTTGTCCCTATGTGCTCGTAAAAGTTCATATGAGATGGAGCTCTGTGCGTCAAGTTATGACGCACAGACAGCAGGGCGTGCACGGGACCGTGCACGGGATCTCGTGCACGCGTGTCCGTGTCCGTTCGGATGCCAAAATCATGTCGATTTCTGATTCGTCTTCACGAAAATTGTTACAAATCATATAAGGAAAGATTTCATGAAAAAAGAATCAAAAATTAACACTTTTCAATTCTAAGTGGCATTTTGTCGAACACGTGCAACGTGAGACCGATACGTGTCCGATACCGCTATCAAACAAAACCAAAATCCTACGAAACTTTATACACAGATCAAGGGTGCCTATATGGATGCAAATATGAAAGAAATTTCAGAATAACTATGGTAGAAAAAGGGTTTACCTATTGAGTGTCGAGAACCCAATAAACGGAACTCCTCGAACGTCGTGTCGGTCGATTCCCTCAAGCAAATGCCTCCGCCTCCTTGTTAGTAAAACTCCAACAATTCCTCCTCTTCTAGATGAGTGCAATAGATTTCGTTTGGGGAGAAACGGACTCCAGATGAAGAAACTAGAATTTTGGTGGAGGAGAACTTTTTTTTAGGGTTTCACTTGTGGAGGCTATGCTCCACAAATGAATGAGAGAGGGGAGGTACTGCTGTGGCTCGCCATATGGGGGGTTCTAGGGTTAGTGTTTCACATGGGCCAACTCCCTCAAGTTGTAATAAGGCCCAAGTCACAAAGGCTCAAAAAGGCTATATGAAAAAAGGCTTAAAAATCATCCAAAAGCCTTCTTAATTGGACCCAAGCCCTAAATAAATTCTAATAGGAAAAAAATAAATTCTAAGACATGGTTAGGCTCCTATACAAGGTCCACTAAGGTTAAACCAGTTGCTAGTACAACACAAGTCAAAATATCTAGAAAATCACAAAATAGCCAAAATGGCTAAAAAGGCTAAAATGACTAAAAATTCATTTAAAACATTCTAAAATAACTAATTAATTCTAAAATAATTCCTACAAGGTCAAATTAATTCTAATTATTATTATTAGGCTTCTAGTCAATGTTGGCTAAGTTAAACCCATTTATACTACACAACATCAAAACCACCTATCATCACATGATTTCAATAAATTAATAAATAATATAATAATTATAAAAAGACCAAAATATCACTAAATTAAAAATATGGTGATTACAAATCTACCCCTTAGAAAAATTTTGTCCTCAAAATTTAAGATGGTTGCACTTCTTCTAGGTTAAACCCCCGACAATCAAGGTCAAGAAAATTATATCTAATACATGCAAAACATGGTCCTACTGGTCGTAATTCACAGTCTCGAACAGGGTTACTATACTATCTAGCATATCATAAGATTATCCTGATAGGTACTAATGAAATCACACAACAAGAAGGGAGAAGAAGGATAGGAAAGACAGACCTGCTAACCCATCACCTGCAGCATCGGTCTCCTTGACCCTTAGTGCAAAAACTCCACCCCTCTGGTGTTGGGTATGGTGCTGTGCTACAGGTGGCCTAGTTCCCCCTTTCTGACCCTGTGCTCCACCAAGTGGGGGTGCCGAGGGACAATCCTTTATCTGGTGAGCGTCGGATCCACAAAATAGGCAAACTTTCAACCTCCTCCTACAAGACTCCCAAATGTGTTCCGGCTTCTTGCAGTAGGCACAACTCAGCATCCTCTGATCCTGACCTTGAGGCTGATGATGTCCCTGCTGAACCTGAGCTGGTGCCTGCATCTGCTGAGGCTGGTGCACTATCTTCTGCACACAGGGACGCTTTCCACTCCCACTGGCCCCTCCTGAATCATCTCGACTCTTTTTGGACTTGAGCTCCAAGTCATCCTCTTCTGCCATAGCTTCCAATAGAATCTCCTCAAAAGTAGCATTTCTGTTGCTCTTAGTCAAGGACTTGACTTCCGTAACCAAGCCCTTCCTGAACCTCCTAGCCTCCGCTGTCTCGCTAAAGCCCTCTATAAATCTTCCCAGGCGGCAGAACTCTACAGCGTACTCTTCTACTATCAGGTACCCTTGAACCAGGTTCTCAAACTGCGTCTCCAAAGCGCCAAGTGCTGTATCAGGGAAGAACTTCTCCTTGAAAAGCTTCTTAAAAGCCTCCCGAGTCTGCCCCTCTGTACCAACCCTGGGGTCGGTCTGGTACCATGTACGGGCAAGGTCCTACATCTGGTGGCCTGCTGACTCTATCTGGAGCCGGGCTGGTATCTCTGCAAGGCGGAAGATCTCCTCTATGTGCTCGATCCAGTCATCCGTATAAAGGATACCCTTCATACCCTTGAAGTCTCACGGACGCATCTTCTGGAATTCCTGAATGCCCGATGTCTTCGGCTGGTATGGCTGAACCTGCCCTCCCTGCGGCTGGGCAGTCACCTTCTACACTGCTACAATAGCTAGCTGATGGGCATTGTCAATGCCCTGCCTCATGTCCTCCGCCTGGCACCGCTGAGTCTCCATCATCTGCTGCATGAAGGCGAAGAACTGTGCCATATCAACTGTCCCCTGAGGTGGTGGTAGCTTCCATTGAACTCCTGGGGTAGTCCTCGGAACCGGTGGAGGAGCGCCCCCAAAAGCTGCAGATGGGCCCACCTGAGATGGACAAAAGGTGCTGCGGTCCCAGGGTCCTACTGAGTCGGACGAGAGGTGGCAGACCTCTCAGTGGTATCCCTTAGGCCAGAGCGTTGCGATCGTGTCTACACCATCCTAAAGACAGTTCAAACAAGAATTAATTACTGAGAAGGAAGCGATATAATCAAATGAGGACAGTTATTTCAAAAGAAGGCAATTATCAGCAAGAATGTGTAGATGGCACGAATTAGATCAGAATTTTTCCTAACTGTGATTGAGTACCTCTCCGCTAATGCCTATTTCTTAGTTCCTATTGCAGGCTCGTAGTAGTACAACTAAGTCGTCGTACTACCACGATATCGCAATAATGTAAATCTGACCTGCATGGGCCACCACTAAAAATATGTCATGACCCGCACCCAGTGTAAGGGTACAAGTACGTAACCACGCCAAGCCTATGCCGCAGAATCGACGGTAGAACGTTGTTCTAGGTCACTATCTAAACCAACTCATGCAATTATATAACAGAAATAATATAACTCAATCACAGTCTAAGCACGATAGGATATCACAGAATTCTATAATTAAAAGAAAACAATGAAAACTACTAAAAGATAATAACTCAAAACAACTCAAAATAAGACAACCCTCACATTATTACAATTCAAGTTCCAGTAAAGAAATCTAAAACAGTCTACTAAACTAGTCTCCCGATCACTCCTGAATGTTGGGGCCAAAGGTAGCTAATACCTCTCCAGATCCATAGTGAGTAGGGCAAACATCCTCAGGGCTAACATTTGTAATATTTCAATAGGTTCAGTCAGGACAGAAACGAATACATCTCATCAAGTAAATTCAAGTAAATAACGAAAACCATAAAACAATTATAAACAATTTTATTGATGAAGCATGGGAATTTGAGACAGTTTAAGATGTAAAACTATAGTAAAAGAACAAGGAAAGTAAAAGCTGTGAAACAGAATATCAGGTAAATGAAGACCGTAAATAAAAGCTAGCTGAACTAGAATAATGTGATATGAGTCCAGTGGTACAATATATGTCAAGTGTGATTCCATTCAATGATCCAAGTAGGGTAATTCTTGTAATGGTTCTTGTGATGATTCTAGTAAAGATTCTAGACAATACTCACAGTGTGTTTTAAAATACTGAGATCGACATGTAAATGGCTAGGGGTAATCCGGTACATCACACACTGGCCAAGTGTGGGACGGCTATCATTCTTGTATAATTCACAGGGAGATGGTTCGAGTATTTAGGAATATTTACATGTCTACTCAAGTATTTCCCCGTCCGACAAATATGAGTGAACCCATAACACGACACGTAAATCGAGAATAAATCCAGCCAGAACATGAAGGTGCTTGTAGGTGATTCTTGTAATAGTTCTTGTAATAAAGGCTCGACAAGTAAGGTATGTGTGTCGTATACATGAAGTTCAGAAAAATATCGATTCATGTTTGTAACCGAGAATCAAATAGAACTGACTAAAACTAAAATATAGAATTCAACAAGTAAATGAAAGAACTTTCAGAGAATGTACTCGCCCGACAATCCGAGCTGCTGATGAGGATGTATAACTGAACTGGAGTGATATAAACCTATTTAAAGTATCCATATGTCAAAACCAAGTCTACAATATGAAAGAAAATAGCTACAATGCAAGACTACATGCTTCTAGGTCCCTTTTGGTCAAAGTCAACCCTTGGTCAACTCTGGTCAAACCTGGTCAAACATTGATCAACTAGTCCGTTTACTAATTTTTAGGTCACACACAAGTTTCTAGGTCATTCTAAGTTCGTTTGAGTTGAATTGGATCAAGTTTGACCCAAAGTTGACTTTTGTCAACATGGTCAATTTGTTAGTCAACTCGACTAAACTAAGGTGTTTGGGTCGATCCTAATCTGTCCCAATACTCCGATGGTCACAAACACTAACCCATATAGACTTCCCTCTAAGCACATACATATATACATAACCCATAAATGAAATAATGTTGGTGCGAAGAATACATACTGTTGTCAACTCCAGAATTCTGGAAATAAATCAGTCCAAGTTCATTCCTACCCAAAATTATCTCACACAAGTATTTATATATAAAACATACAATTTATAAACTATATATATATATATATATATATATATATATATATATATATATATATATATATATATATATATATAGGTTCGCTAGTACCGGAAATGGATCGATCTCTCGATCCGAAGAGACTCAAAAATCTAGAAAAAGTGAACCCTCGCTCCAAAACAACGCTTATATATATATATACATAACCGTGTTCATGGAAATATATATATACTACTTATATATATATATATATATATATATATATATATATATATATATATATATATATATATATATATATATATATATAGGCCTACAAGTAGAAAACTCACATATGCTTGAAAAGAGCAAATAATTAAGTAAAATTCCACGGATAACTTCCCGCAAGTTCTAAATATCATTTATGAACTAACAAATTAGAAAATACGGATTAAAAGTCAAAGAATCAAAAAACCACATTTCTATTCAAAACCTTGAACCCGAAAACTCAATTTTCGACAAAACGACCAAAAACGCAAAATACCCCAAATCAACCCGCGAAACATGGAATACACGTTGGTCTCAACCTACGTGATGCACTCACGTACTCACGGGTTCGAAATTGCATCCGTGTTGTGTCCACAGAATGCGTATCGGAATATCCCGATACCGCGTGTCAACATGCACGTATGCGTACGTTCTCGCTCGATTGAGCGCCGCACACACAAAGAGAAGCCCCATGCTCGTGCACGTATCTAGGGGGTCCCAGGGTAGGTCTAGGATATGACAACACAGTGACACATCACACCAAGGCGACGCACGCAGCCCCGCACTATGCGCAGCCTACTGCGCGTGCGCGCCCACGTGTGCCCTCGTGCGCGCGGTTCGGTCCTCGTGGCTCGCTCGTCGGGCCACGCCACGACTTGGGGTTGATCCCCTGGGAAGTCTAAGTATAAGGCTACGTGTCCCAGGTCCTGGAATGGGTCCTCGTCGCGTCGACAGCGCGTACGAAGAGCATTTCAGTCCCGAATTTTAGCCGGGTACACAAAATGGCTGAACAGTGCACGATGAATAACTCTGCGCTCGCTTAACAAAATGCCATGAAATTTTACGGGCATGTGGACAGAGGTTGCCCCCATGTGGCTGTAAAATTTCATGCAAGACGGAGCTCTGTGCATCGAGTTATGATGCACAGACAGCAGGGCGTGCGTGGGACCGTGCACGAGATCTCGTGCACGCGTGTCCGTGTCCGTTCGGATGCCGAAATCGTGTCAATTTCCGATCCATCTTCATGAAAGTTGTTACAAATCATATAAGAAAGGATTTTGTGAAAACAGAATTGAAAATTAACACTTTTCAATTCTAAGTGACATTTTGCCGAACACGTGCAACGTGAGACCGATACGTGTTCGATATCGCTATCAAACGAAACCAAAATCCTACGAAACTTCATACACAGATCAAGGGTGCCTATATGGATGCAAATATGAAGGAAAATTCAGAATAACTTTGGTAGAAAAAGGGTTTACCTATTGAGTGTCGAGAACCCAATAAACGGAACTCCTCGAACGCCGTGTCGGTCGATTCCCCTCAAGCACATGCCTCTGCCTCCTCGTTAGTAATACTCCAGCAATTCCTCCTCTTCTAGACGAGTGCAACTGAGTTCATTTGCAGAGAAACGGACTCCAGATGAAGATACTAGAATTTTGGAGGAGGAGAACTTTTTTTTAGGGTTTCACTTGTGGAGGCTATGCTTCACAAATAAATGAGAGGGGGGTACTGCTGTGGCCGACCATATGGGGGGTTCTAAGGTTAGGGTTTCACGTGGGCCAACTCCCTTAAGTTGTAATAAGGCCCAAGTCACAAAGGCTCAAAAAAGCTATATGCAAAAAGGCTTAAAAATCATCCAAAAGCCTTCTAAATAGGACCCAAGCCCTAAATAAATTCTAATAGGAAAAAAATAGATTCTAAGACATGGTTAGGCTCCTATACAAGGTCCACTAATGTTAAACCAGTTGCTAGTACAAGACAAGTCAAAATATCTAGAAAATCACAAAATGGCCAAAATGGCTAAAAAAGCTAAAATGACTAAAAATTCATTTAAAACATTCTAAAATAACTAATTAATTCTAAAATAATTCCTATAAGGTCAAATTAATTCTAATTATTATTATTAGGCTTCTAGTCAATGTTGGCTAAGTTAAACCCATTTATACTACACAACATCAAACAAAACCACCTATCATCACATGATTTTAATAAATTAATAAATAATATAATAATTACAAAAAGACCAAAATATCTCTAAATTAAAAATGTGGTGGTTACACTTGCTTTCTGTAAAGCACACCAGGCATTCACTCTGCCTGAGAACTCTTTAAGGCATTTAAGCCAACCATCCCACAAGATCCGTTTTCCGTAGAAAACAACAGTAGACAACAGTGGTTGTAGGTCCGTAACCTCTCCATGCCCAATAGAACCTGTACCCACTGTTCCTGATATTCTTTCGATTAGTGGTCCTTCCTTGAACCAAAAGCTAGATGCCTAATAGATTTCTCTTTGAACTATTAGCATAAAACTTTATGGTAGGAATACAATAATACAATATCAGAATGCCTTCAAGCCTATTTTACAAGCTGTGTCATCGACCAGCTGGCGCTTGAGGCCCTTGGTGAACGGATCCTCCAGGTTCTCCTGATTCCGAACATCAATCACTGCAATAACACCTCTCTTGATAAGATCGTGTACTGCCATGTGCTTCAACCGCACAGTCCTCTTCTTCCCGTTGAAGAGGTGATTTGATGCCACCGCCGTAGTCGCCTAGTTGTCGCAGTATATCAGTATCACCGGTATTTGTACCCCAACTACTGGAAGATCATACATGAGCTCCCGAAGCCATTCTGCTTTCTTGGCTACGGTATCAAGTGTAAAGAACTCAGATTCCATGGATGACCGTGAGAGCATAGTCTGCTTCTTCGAATTCCACGATATAGCAGCTCCACCCATTGTAAAAATGAATCTACCTGTGAACCTCTCGTTCTCCACCTCTGAGCACCAGCTGGCATCACTAAAGCCTTCCACTACCGACAGATCTTTGCTGTAGTACAGTGCATATGTCTGAGTCTTCTTGAGATATCTCATAACCCGTTTCTCAGCTTTCCAGTGTTCAACACCTGGGTTGCTCGTGAAATGACTCAGCATTTCTACGGCGAAAGCTATATCAGGTCTTGTGGCAGTAGTAACATATATCAAACTTCCGATTACGCTTGCATACTCTAGCTGCCTGACGCTTTCTCCTGAATTAGGCTTCAGCTTTATATCACAACTGTACGACGTATCGATCCCTGGAAGATCCCGATATCCATAACGAGTGATCATTTTCTCAATATAATAAGACTGTAAAAGCGCTAGTCCAGTATCTGTCCGGATGATCTTGATCCCTAAGATCACATCAGCTTCCTCCAAGTCCTTCATACTGAACTTACTCGAGATAAAATTTTTTGTCTCCGTGACACAACCCATATCCGTACCTAGGATAAGCATGTCGTCCACGTACAGACAAACGATCACACCTCTTCCATCAGCGAAATTCATGTAAACATACTTGTCCGTCTCGCTGACCATATAGCCATTTGACCTTATAATTTTGTCAAATTTTTTATGCCACATCTTGGGAGCCTGTTTAAGACCGTACAAAGATTTCACCAACTTACAGACTTTGTCTTCAAGACCCTTGACGACAAATCCCTCTAGATGTTGCATGTAAATCTCTTCGGTCAGTTTGCCATTTAGGAAAGCCGTTTTCACATCCATCTGATGTATCACCATCTTATGTATTGCTGCGAGAGCAATCAACATTCTGATGGTGGTCATCTGGGCTACTGGAGCATACATGTCAAACTAGTCAATCCTCTGCTTCTGAGAAAACTCCTTGGCTACCAACCTAGTCTTAAACTTGTCAATAGTTTCGTCTGCTTTCATCTTCTTCTTGAAGATCCATTTGAATCCGATGGGTTTCGCTCATTCAGGAAGATCAACCAACACCCAAGTGTTATTTGAGGTGATGGAATCAATTTCATTATCAATCGCCACCTTCCAGAAAATTGCGTCTCTGGTCTTCATCGCCTCATCATAGGTAAGCAAATCTGCTTCCATATGATAGATGACAAAGTCACTTCCAAAGTCCTTCGGCCTCCTCACACACTTAGCTGATGGCTTAGGTTGTTCTGGTTCAATCGTTGTTTCAACAACAACATCTTCTTAGACCACATCTTCATTGAAGATTTCAGTTTTCTGCACACCCTTATTGTTCTTCGGTACATCCGCAAGAACAATATTCTTGTGCCTTGCAAATTTGTCTTTAAAATATTTTACATTGTAAGATTCAATGATATGATTTGACTCAATATCAAGAAATCTTCGAGCATTACTCTTCTCGGCATACCCCAAGAAGATCGTCTTAGTAATCCTTGTCCCAAGCTTCTGAATCTTCAGATCTAGAAACTTGACATATGCCAGACACCCCCATACTCGAATGACATTCAAGTTAGGTCTGACCTTGAACCAGAGTTCATGAGGAGTAACGTCTGAAGTTGTATGATGCACTCTATTTAAAATAAGAGTGGTCGTCAATGCAGCTTCTCCCCAGTAGCACTTAGAAAGACTCGCAGTCAACAGCATTGAGTTAATTATTTTTGTTAACGTTCTATTCTTCCTCTCTGCTACTCCGTTTGATTGAGGAGAGTACGGAGCCGTAGTCTCATTGACAATTCTACGTTCTTTACAGAACGATACAAATTTATGAGACCTGTACTCCCCACCTCGATCACTTCTTATTCTTTTAAGTTGTTGTCCAGTCTGCCGTACAACTTCGCTCTAAACTCCTTGAACTTCTCGAATGCTTCGTCTTTAGCCTTCAGCAAGTTGACGAACGCATACTTAGAGAAGTCATCGATGAAGGTTATAAAATACTGTATCCCGGCCTTTGTAGAGAACTGTTTGAAGTTATAGATATCGGAGTGTACTAACTCCAGAAGATCTATACTTCGATTAACCTGAGAAAAGAGTTTCCTTGTGATCTTTGTTTGAGCACAAACTTCACATTTTTCTACCTTATCCCTACACTTGGAGATAAGTCCTAGACTAGATATTCTGTTTATTCGTTTACAATGAACATGTCCTAGCCTATTATGCCTCAACTCAAGAGTATAAGCAGAAGGAGTGATTGCACTAATTATATTAATTATATTGGACTGATTTACAAGCTGAATTTTGAACATTCCTTCAATATAAAAGGCTTTCCCGAAATATGTTCCCTTGATAGACATCACCATCTGGCCAGCATAGATGTCCATCTTGAGGCCTGCGTTACATAGTAGGCCCCCTGAGATCAGGTTCTTGGCGATTGCAGGAACATGCTTCACACCTTAAAGCGTCAGAGACTTGCCAGAAGTCAGCTTCAACACCACCGTCCCAATCCCGAGCACTTCAGTTTGTGCCTGGTTCATCACCATAACTACTTCAGAAGTAGGTGTGTACGTGGTAAACCACTCCTTGCTGGAGCAGACATGGCAGGTGGCTCTAGTATCTACCCACCAGTCAGAGTCAGTCCCTACCGCATCAACCTGCACAATCATAGCAACAACGTCAGTGATCATAGATACCTTACTAGGCTCTCCTTGCACTGATTGCTTGGTCTTTGCTTTGCATTCATTCTTGAAGTGGCCCTTCTTCCCACACTTAAAATAAGACATCTGAGACTTTGCCTTCTTTTGTTTGAAGGAAGTCCCCTTCACGTTCAAATTGTTAGGGTCTTTCTTCTTGCTGTGGGAAGCCGTATGCTTTCCCTTTAGTTCCTTGGTATGAACCAGATTGGCGTTAGCCAATTGCTTGGACAGTGCATCCACCTTCAGTTGAGCCCGCATCTGGTCCTCAACATAGATTTCCTGCAAGAGATCTTCAAGGCTGATCTCAAGCTTCTTCCTATGCATGTTTGCATAGAACTTACCCAACCCAGCGGGGCACTTTGAGACAATCCCTCCAATAATAAACTTGTCGGGGAGAGGCAACGCCTCATCTTCGAATTTCTGTCGCAGCTTCAAAAATTCGTTCACCTGCGGCAGCACGGACTTCTCGTACTCAAAAAGCCATTTGTGATATTTTTCAACCACAAATATCTTGCTCATATTTTTGTCTTTTTCGTACAGTTTCTCTAGAGACTCCCATATGTCTTTGGTAATAGTCTTCTTACTGTAGGATTCTGCTAGGGAATCCTCCATAGTATTCAGGATAAGCAGCCTATAAATGCTATTCTCCCTTCGCCACTTGGCCTGAAGTTTAGTAGCCACAGTGATAGCGACAACAGACCCAACATCTGGAACAGTAGGTTCCTCTTCAAGAAGCACGTGATCAACGTCTCTAAGTTGAAGAGTGAGATAAACCTTCCTCTTCTAGACTTGATAATGCTCTCCATTAAACTTTTTTAACTTACAGAAGTCAGTATTGAGGAGTGAAGCATTAAAGTTTTCCATCGTAGTAATATAGCTTTGAGATTGTTATTACCGGGACACAATTTTTCAATGGAAAACTGTGAAGATGAAACAATTATAAAAATAATGTTCCAATGATACACTTCTAGGAAGGTTGTGCAAGTTTAACGAAGATCAAAGAAGATCTCATTACAGCAGCATATGATATATGATAATCTAAGAAGATTTTGTAATCCACAGTAGCGAAGATGATGACAGGCAAAAGATGAAAGATGGCCTGCTAGGGAGAATGATCACCGTTGCTCAAATCTATATTCACCCCCACACGAGTAGCTTCCAGGAACCAGCAAGTTCGTCGGAGAACTTTGGAACACTTCTGCTCTTTTGACTCCTCAGATCGTACGTGGACTCTCGTACAAAAGCAATGTTGGTGCGAAGCTTCTCTTCTCTCTCACAGCCTCTGTTTACTTGTGTTAAGAAACACTTGTAAACTTTTGTAACCCTCTGAATATGTTCTGTGTTTTTTTTGCCTGTGAGGGAGAAGAGACCTTTTATTGGCCCGAGTAGCAACTGCCCGGTTAGCACAACATTCGGGACGTGGTAATAACCACTCCGAACGTGCAGTAACCGCTCAGATCATGCTTAGGCACGATTTGAAGCAAGTTGTGCCACTCGCGCACCCCACGTGCCTTACACACCGTGTGCAGTACGTGCACAGAGCTACTTGTGCCACCTGTGTCACCTGCGTGTCCTGCACACCCTGCGCCACCGACGCAACTGAGCTCGCACATGTGCGCGCACCAGTGCACGCAACTGGGCACGCCACTGGGCACAGACCTGGTCGCATAACCTGGGCCGCACAACTGGGTGCGCAACCTGGCCGCACAACCTGGCAGCGCGCCTGGCCACGCAAGTGGCTCGCGCAACGAACGTAACTTAAGCGGACCATGCGCCTAGCGACGATGCTAACATGCTTATGTGCAAAGTGAACCAACAAAACGCTACATTACGCCTCATGAGCCCATGAGCCTGAGTCCGAGTCCGAGTTCGAGTCTGAGTCCGAGTCCGAGTCGCTAAGCCACTACGGGGCTTAGCTCCCATGGAAAATAAATTTTCCGAGAGCAAAAAGCATGAATGCTTTCAATTGTTGATTTAGCCTTTTTCCTATTAGAAAAATAATCCCACATGGCACACCCATGTGCACCCCCACAACATGTGCATCTCTAAACTAGCATAGCTAATATATAAAGATACAACTCCTTTGGCCTAGCCGATGTGGGACTAAAGTTTCTAAACAAAGGCCAAAACCCCAACATATATCACTCTCAAGTCACTTATATATCCCCAATACAAATAATATAGGAAACATAAAAAACCAGAACCAACACACCTTTCCAACCCGTTGGCCAACCAGTCAGTAGATCAAATGTGTTATCCACATAAGAGTTTACTCGATAAATCCTCAAGGTACGAAGCTATCCACAAATTGGGTTAAAACCATATTGTATAATAAACCTGAAGACATAAAAGAAACATATATGGCTGTGGTTAATTCCAATTTAAACTGACTCACCAGCAAACTTCTTACAACCTTTGTCAGATAATCCACAGTGGTTGAGGCTCAAATATAGCATAGAAACATCCGACCTACATAAATCACTATCAAATCTTTTTAAATCAGATTATGTTAGCATACCTTCAAAATCTCTTTCTATAATTTAAAAATTTTGCCCTAAAATTATATTTACCCTAAAAATAGGGGGGAATAAAAAAATGTTAGGGATTAACTTTAGAGAGTAGAGAGAGATTTACCGAGAGAGAGAGAGAGAGAGAGAGAGAGAGAGGTGCTCGAAGCCGACAGAAGCACCAGCCAGGAGAAAACATGAGCCGAGAGAAGGACTAGGTCAAAGAGGTCTTTAGGCCACGGGAAAAAAATGGGGGAATAAAAAATTCCCCTAATACTTATTTCAATCACGTGAAAGGCATACTGACGCTTTTTATTGGATTACCAACGGTTATGAACTGTTGTAACTTTAATATTGTATTATTTATATTAAGTTTTAGTTTTTATTTATTTATACTAATGATTTTTTGTATTGCTAACTTTTTTTTACCGTTAGTAATTAGTAACGGTAAAAAAACTGTTAGTAGTCAAAAAATAATTGTGTTGGGAAACCTCTCTTTTGGTGTAGTGTTCCTTTTCAGATCCCCATGAACATCTGTACTCGACGATATACGGTTCTGGAGTTGAGAGTTGAGACATGATACGTAGCAGAGGACTACGAGGTGCTTCCTGAGGAGTTCCCTTGATTCAGGGTATGCTGCTACTTTGGTTGAGAGCTTCATTATCTAGTTAGCCATTGCTCTTGGCTAGAATCTTTCCATTTTTATTATTTTTATTCTGTTGTACTGTGGGTTTGATCCCACCAGACTTTGGATTTATTTTGTTGTACTATGGATATTCAGACTACTCTGCATTTATTTTAGTACCTTTTTTTAATATTTATGTGGATCAGATTTAGATAATTGCCTGCTATTTGTTAGTTACATTTATAGCGTAGTACACCCAAGTGAGTCTATTAAATTGGACAGCTCACTCTAGGCTGTATCAGCAGGCCAGATTATGCCCAAATTCTACATATTTTGGGACTGGGATGTGACATAGTTTTAGTGGTGGCCTATGCAGGTCAGTTTATCGCTTAGGTTACAAACAGATACGAGCCTCCAATTAGGACTAGGAAATATAGAATCTCATCCACATTTTGATTATCGTCTTTGACTTCCACATTCCTGTCTTACGATTGAAATATCCCGCATCTTGCTTGTTTCCTATACATATTTTATAAAATTTTATCTCTTTTAGATAGATGTAGCATAGTGGACGCACAACATATGGTGCCCCTCAGTACGTGACATAACACCCAGCGACGATAGGACTCCAGCTCCCATAGAGATCCAGACTTTTGGACGTGTTCAGACCATTTCGACGACTCCATCTATTCATGTGGGGTTCATACCGCAGCCTGCACCGATGCACCAGGAGGGCCAGACATCGCAAACACTGATGCAACAGGTGAAGAACCTTATGCTACCACCATCACCCTTCCTTCCCCAGAAGTCGCATAGAGCATACCCATAGCAGGTATCGTATGCACCCAACCCACCCCAGATGCCACAGAGAGCATACCCATAGCAGAAGTCGTATGCACCCATTCTGCCCTAAATGCTACAGCCGGAGGGTCAGCCACAGATATTCCAGTTCTTCCAAGTAATAATGCAGCAATAGTGGCAAAAGACGAAGGTCATGAGGCAGACTGATGACTGCCTTGGAGAGGATGGCAGCCCCAGCACCAGCACCACCATTAGTCCAGTACCAGCTCAGCCAGTAGGCAGCATTCGGGGGTATCACGAGAAGGACCCGAAACCCTTCAAGGGTAATGAGAGCCCGGAGAAGATCTCTGATTGGATGGCCAATATGCAGAAGATCTTGGATGCTTTGCAGCTACCTACTGACTTGTGGATGACTGCGGTGAGGACCCAGCTGGAGGGAAACACCCATTATTGGTAGGAATTGAAGGAGTACGAAGTCGACAAGGACAAGATATAGGAGCAGTTTCTTGAGTATTTTGAGGCAAAGTACTTTCCAGCTACCATCCGTGACGCTCTCTACGATCAGTTCCTCCACCTCAAGCAGGGAAACATGACCATAGACGAGTATGATGCAGAGTTCAGCCTGTAGGAACCCTAGAGGGGGGGTGAATAGGGTCAAGCTAACTAATCAAGCACTTAGCACAAGCTAATTGGCAATTTAAAAATATAAGTGCAAGAGAAGAAGCAAACACAATACCGACACCCAATGTATCCTGGTATCCTCCTAAGAGGCAGTCCAGTCCCGAAACTCTCTCCGGCTTTAATCCACTATTTGAGCAAATAGTTACACACGAGTTTGGATCCGAAGAACTCGCCAACTTCTTACACAAGAGCTTTAATCCGAAGGGCTCTCCGACTTCAACCGAGAGTTTGGATACGAAGACTCCCCAACTTTAACCGAGAGTTTGGATACGAAGACTCTCCAACTTCAACCGAGAGTTTGGATACGAAGACTCTCCAACTTCAACCTTTCATAATAGGTTTTGATCTCCTTATACAATAGGATGAAGATCTCACTTTTTAACTCAATAACTCTAACACAATTTGTGGATGGCAAATGAAAGCTTTGTAGAGTTGTATGTGGATAAGCTTTGGTGGTTTAGGAATTTTTAGGCTCAAAGCATCAACCTTGAATGAAGGGGTTCAAGGCTATTTATAACCAAAGCTTGAAAAGAAGCCAAAGGCAACTTTTCAGTCACGAACCGGCATACCGCCGGTATGATCCGGCATACCGGCAGTATACCGGTCTGGGATTGCAACGGCTAGAAATATAACCGTTGGGATCATTAATTGCTGGAAATCCGACCGTTGGAATTTTAACGTTTCGGAAGCGGTATACCATCGGTATGGACCGGTATGCCGTCGGTATGCCGGTTTTGTTAACAGAAACTTTCTGTGAACAAAAACCGGTATACCGTCGGTATACACCGGTATACCGTCGGTATGCCATTTTCCCTCCCAAAATGATCCTGGGCTTATTTCCGCCCTAGCTTTCGATTTTGCCATCCATTTCTTGTGTTTACAATAATTTCTAAGACTCATTACAGACTCCAGATATACGTCAGGTGGTTCAGAAGAATCTTGTGGGATCCATCGTCTTTGGCCCACCATAATTTCTTTATTGCATATGTCCACATTGATCTTGCTTATTTGCTTTTCTGCATGTACATGTTAGACGAACAAAGCAATATATATAGTAGCAAGTATTATAAGTTTAATGCACATCAGGACAATGCTGAATTTAAGTATAATGACTAAGGTGATAGCATAAATATTAGTGATATCATAATGATTAAACTTAATTGAATGACCACAATCAAAAACATAGTTTTGATTTTGGCAACCCGATTAAATTTAAGATAGATAAGCTCATATCACTAATATGTAAACCAATAGACACATATCACCAAAGGTATAAGTATAAGTAGAAATGCTATAGCGATAGTATGAAGATTAGTGATAATGAAATGCTAAACTTAACATATTAACCATATTCAAAAATATGATACCATCATTGGGCCAACACAGCCGCCTTAGTCGGTTTGGCATACTACTGATACCAGATGAAAGAGAGAAGGCTCAGAGTTTTTATCATGGCCTGACAAAGGAGCTCCAGAGGTATACGAGCGCACAGTCGAGGACTACATACGAGGAGGTGTTAGCCGAGGCCAGAGTCTAGGAAGCCAACAACAAGGATCCGTTGAGCACGAGGTACCCTACTCATACAACCGTACTAGCCAGAGTTCAGACAAGAGGCCCGATCAGATGTTTGGAAACCCATCTTCAGCAGAAGGTCGCCCTATACCAGGTAAAGGAGCTCCCGACTTGTCACTATTATGGCAAGAACGGACGTGACTGCAGGAATAAGCTCAACCAATGCTTGAGGTACGGATCGGGACAGCACCAGGCCGTGGACTGTGTTAGCCCAATGATTGTATCATATTTTTGAATATGGTTAATATGTTAAGTTTAGCATTTCATTATCACTAATCTTCATACTATCGCTATAGCATTTCTACTTATACTTATATCTTTGGTGATATGTGCCTATTGGTTTACATATTAGTGATATGAGTTTATCTATCTTAAATTTAATCGGGTTGCCAAAATCAGAACTATGTTTTGATTATGGTTATTCAATTAAGTTTAACATTATGATATCACTAATATTTATGCTATCACTATAGCATTGATACTTAAACTTCGCATAGTCCTAATGTGCTTTTATCTTATCATTCTTGCTACATGTATATTGCTTTGTTCGTCTAACATGTATTTGCAGAAAAGCAATTAGCAAGATCAATGTGGACATATGCAATGCAATGAAGAAATCATGGTGGGCCAAAGACGATGGATCCCACAAGATTTTTCTGAACCACCCGACGACATCTCTGAAGCCACTTTGACAGCTGCCGCCAAGATAAAAAAGCCAGCACCTATCAAAGGAAGAAGCAAAGCCATGCCATCATCATTTCAAGACTCTGAAGAAGCCTGCACCTGTCTAAGTTTATCTGGAGTCTGTAATGAGTCTTAGGAATTATTGTAAACACAAGAAATGGATGGCAAAATTGAAAGCTAGGGCAGAAATAAGCCCAGGATCAGTTTTGGTGGAAAACGGCATACCGACGGTATACCGGCGTATACCGACGGTATACCAGTTTTCGTTCACAGAAAGTTTCTGTTTACAAAACCGGCATACCGACGGCATACCGGTCCATACCGACGGTATACCGCTTCCGAAACGTTGAAATTCCAACGGTCGGATTTTCAGCCAATAATGATCCCAACGGCTATATTTCTAGCCATTGTAATCCCAGACCGGTATACCGCCGGTATGCCGGATCATACCGGCGGTATGCCGGTTCGTGACTGAAAAGTTGCCTTTGGCTTCTTTTCAAGCTTTGGTTATAAATAGCCTTGAACCCCTTTATTCAAGGTTGATGCTTTGAGCCTAAAAATTTCTAAACCACCAAAGCTTATCCACAAACAACTCTACAAAGCTTTCATTTGCCATCCACAAATTGTGTTAGAGTTATTGAGTTGAAAAGTGAGATCTTCATCCTATTGTATAAGGAGATCAAAACCTATTATGAAAGGTTGAAGTTGGAGAGTCTTCGTATCCAAACTCTCGGTTGAAGTTGGGGAGTCTTCGTATCCAAACTCTCGGTTGAAGTCGGAGAGCCCTTCGGATTAAAGCTCTTGTGTAAGAAGTTGGCGAGTTCTTCGGATCCAAACTCGTGTGTAACTATTTGCTCAAATAGTAGATTAAAGCCGGAGAGAGTTCCGGGACTGGACTGCCTCTTAGGAGGATACCAGGATACATCGGGTGTCGGTATTGTGTTTGCTTCTTCTTTTGCACTTATATTTTTAAATTGCCAATTAGCTTGTGCTAAGTGCTTGATTAGTTAGCTTGACCCTATTCACCCCCCTCTAGGGTTACTACAGACTGCCCATTGGGTAATGACAGAGCTCAGTAGTTGGCCCCAAGGCCAGCTCCACCCGGACCCAGGCCACCAGCATAGACGACTGAACCCAGAGAGCACAAGCATCTGGAGGATATTAGAGGGAATCACTGCCTATACAAGAGGCACAATATAGACAGCAGACAGAGGCTCAGAGTAGTGGATAGGCCTTTGCTATAGCACCAGGGTAAGAGGAGCCAGAGGGAGTGGCGATCACAGGTACTATCTTAGTTGCATCATTGCCTTCCATTGCACAGTTCGATTCTGGAGCCACATTACCTTTCATATCTAGTAGTTTCGTAGCTATGCACAAAGTAGCCACTTTCCCCTTGTCCAAGAGTTGGAAGATTCTTACAGGTATAGGGATCATTCTAGTCACCATCACGTGCAGGACGTGCTCCATGGTTGTGTATGGAAGAGAGATGAAGGCTCAATTCTTGGTATTTCCTACGCCAAAATTTTAATTTTATGTTGGAGATGGACTAGTTGAGCCAGCATCATGCCATCTTAGATTGCTGGAAGGGGAGCATCATCTTTAGATCACCAGATCGTCAGGAGTTTGAGTTCATGAGAGGGACAATAGAGCAAAGAGTAGGCCAGCCCGTCGGTGTCTATATGGTGATGGAGACAACACCCATGTCGATCGTTACAGAGTTTATGGACGTCTTCCTAGAGGAGTTGCCATATCTTTCAACTGATAGACAAGTAGATTTTTCCATCGAGTTGGTATAAGGAGCAGCACCCATCTCTTCTAATGTGTACCGGTTAGTAAAGAAGGAGCTAGATGAGTTGATACTTCAGCTAGAGGAGTTGCAGGATAAAGGGTTCATCCGACCAAGTGCATCACCCTGGGGAGCCCCAGTATTGTTTGTGCCAAAGAAGGATGGGTCCGTTCGAATGTGTATTGACTATAGAGCCATGAATGCCTTGACCATCAAGAACAAGTACCCCTTGCCTCGGATCAACAATCTGTTTGACCAACTGACTAGAGCCAGGGTGTTCTCGAAGATCGACTTGATATCAGGATACCATCAAGTGAAGGTACGAAAGGAGGACATTCCAAGGACAGCCTTTAGGACCCGTTATGCTCACTACGAGTTCCTCGTGATGCCCTTTGGATTGACTAATACACCTGCTGTGTTCATAAATCTGATGAAAAGAGTACTTGGAACAGTTTGTGATCGCGTTTATCGATGACATATTGGTGTACTCGAAGAGCCACAAGAAGCACCTGCAGATTGTGTTGGAGATGATGAGGCACGAGTGACTCTATGCCAAGATGAGCAAGTGTGAGTTCTTTCTGGATCGTGCCTCTTTTCTCAGATATGTTGTCTCAAGAGAAGGTATCTCTGTGGACCCAGCGAAGATCTCAGCCGTAGAGACATGGCCGACCCATACCAATGTCTCGAAGGTGAGAAGTTTTCTTGGACTTGCCGGATATTACTAGATGTTCATAGAGAACTTTGCAAGGATCACTGAGCCGATGACCCGCTTGACTCGCAAGGAGTAGGAATTTATCTGAAAGGAGGAGTGCCAGGTGGCATTCGATGAGCTGAAGAAGCGCCTTACAACAACACCTATTCTGACTATCCTATCCAGACTGGAAGGATTCGTGATCTACCGTGATGCATCCGAAAAGGGATTAGGATGCATCTTGATGCATCATGGAAAGGTGGTAGCCTATGCTTCGAGGCAACTGAGGACTCATGAGAAGAATTATCCAACCTACGACTTGGAGCTTGCTGCATTTATTGTTGCCCTAAAGCTTTGGAGACACTACTTGTATGGAGAAAGGGTAGAGATCTTCACAGACCAAAAAAGCTTAAAGTACGTCTTTACTCAGAAGGATCTGAATCTAAGGCAGAGATGGTGGTTGGAGCTAATGAAAGACTTTAAGATCGAGCTGCAGTACCATCTAGGGAAGGCTAATGTTGTAGCAAACGCCTTGAGCTGGAGGCCTATGGTGTACATGTTGACGACTCAGCACCATCTACTGGAGGAGCTGCGAGAGTTGGAGTTAAAGGTGATACTACCAGGGGCAGATAGCCAGTTGGCTAGTCTTCAAGTGCAATCTTTGTTAATTGAGAGGACCAGTGTCACTCTCCGTTCCCTGAATATGTATTTTCATACGTGTACTGCTTGAATGTATTTATTTAATACTTATCATGAATTTTCTATGTATTTAATTCCTTTAATTTTTTGCTAATTATTTTTTTGTATTTTATTTTCTGCTTTAGTTTTGCTCTTGGGTTGGTTTGTTTCCAAATTTTTTATGGTTCATCATGAATCGAACCCAACTCCCCACCTATCAAATCTTCATTTAAAGCCCCAACCCTTTCCCTCTCTTCATTACTTTTCCTTCTCAATTAATCTTCTTCTTCTTCCTCATAACTCTCTCCACCTACCAAACCCATAGGTAAGTACATCTTGCTTCCACATGAGAACCCATTTTTATGATTCATTTATCTTCCTCTCGTGATTCTAAGATAGTTTAGAACTTGGCACTTTGCATTTTGAAGTCTCATTTTTAGTAGATCTAGAATTTACTATTTTTTGGATTTAATTAGTTTTAATCTATCAAACCTCCTTATTTCCAAGTTTTGTTCGTTCCAGATTATTGAGAATGTATTATACGCCATTCTGACCCATGGAAATCCTATTTTCGGCTTGGAATGAAGGTTCCATGGAATTTGTAGTTCGGGAGGAGTTTTACGCTCACGTTATACGTGCTCGCGTAGGCAATAAACTTTACGCCCACGTTATACGTGCCCACGTAATATCAAGCTCTACGCCCACGATCATTCGTGTCAGCGTGAATTCGGTTTACGCAAGTCTTCTCTGGCTTGGTGTATTCCTTTACGCGTAACGTTATCCTTTACGTGTACAATATTTTACGCGTAACGTTATTCTTTACGCATATAAGATTTATGCGTAAACTTGGACTTTTACGCATACAAGTTTTTACGCGTAACTTTTTTATTTATGCGTACTCCTTGGCTTGGTGTAAGACGAGTTTTTACGCGTAACTTTATTATTTACGCGTACTCCTTGGCTTGGCGTAAGACGAGTTTTTATGCGCAACTTTGTTCCTTTATTGGAGCGTACTTCCTTTATGCGTATTCATCCTTGTGTAATCTTTGACCCTTGCGCGTACATGTTTATGCGCAACGTCACTCCTTACACGTACTTTCTTTACGTGCATATTTGCCTTAGCGTAAAGCTTTGGCGTGAACCGGTGGCCTTAGCGTAAAGCTTTGGCGTAGACTAGTCATGGCATAGATCAGCCTTGGCGTAATCCAGCCTCGATGTTCCTATTGCTCAATACTTTATTCACCTTATGTCGGCATGGCATTTCTCCTATTATATTCTTACGCCTTTTTGACATGAACTTAATATAATTATGATAGGTTAATATTTTAATAACAGATTGTTGTATGGAGTGTGCAATGTATTTTGACTATTTTATGGATACCCAGAATAACTAGAACTTAACCCTGAGAGTTATAGACTCGACCATACTAAAATGCTAGCTGATTTTCATATCTTGGCACGAATTGACATCGATTGTTACCTTGACTGAATAATTGATCATGCGTTCCTATTTGGAACTAAAGAGACTGACTAGTCGTCTTACTGAAATTGAGTGAGACACGTTCATATTAACCATGAACTATTACAATCGACTAGCCGATCCCGAACACTAGCATATGGACATGTGCAGACTTTAACTTGTTTCTATGAAAGCAGCATGTGTACCTTACAGTCAAGGCATGATTATTCCGTGGCTAGGTTTGATTGTTGCATTACACTATGTAAGACCTACAACCTAACCGTACGGGCATCGTTGTAGAGTTATGCATATCGTATTCTGTACGAAAGTACTCATTATGAATAACCATGATCCACGACATAAGATTTCAATTTATATAGGGACTACTAAGTTAAATAAAATAACGATTGCATGGAAAGAATGGATTCTCGAGTTCTTACATGGCAGCCATCCTTGGGACAATTAGTGCCCCGATATGCCGGCTGGTTCCCACAGATACTGCAAATCTGCCACACGGGCAGGGAATGGTATCTGCTGATGTTTATTTACTGTATACTGATGACGGACGTCCCGCTGGGACTCGTCTAATTCATGATTGGCGCAATTGATTATTGGGTAGACTAGCCTTGCTTGCGCATAGTAAGAACTGAGGAATCCTTATTGCATATTTCCAAGGTAACTTGGAACTTACAGTTAGCAAGCTGTAGTAGTTGTATTGCCAATTAAACTGATTTGTTTATGTACTGTACCTACTCTGTTAACTACTGAGATGATCAGAATGTCTGGACATGATAGGTCAACATCTGTCCTTGTTTGGTTGGAAAGTTGGTTTGAAGTGTCGTGATATTGTGTGAACCACAGTTGCAAGCAGAGATTTATTTATCATATCCTTAACTCTTACTACTGGTTTTAGTTCTCATGTCATGCTTCCTTGTGGTACTTACTATTAGAGGACTAACCTCTCTGGTTTTGCATAGCCAGATTTATAGCCAGTTCCCAAGGACTCAGCTTACTTCTACCTCTAAGATGGTCAATACTAGAGGGATGATCGTAGGAGGACACGAGTGGGTTCTTTACTTCCCTGCTCGTTTTGCTACTTACTTTACATTTTTCCATTTGGCACCGACATGTTAGTCGGATTATCTTGTACTTACTTTTACATAATCGTAACTAAGTCAGACTGCAGCTGATAACGATTGTGTATACCTTGCTATATCATCTGGCTATGTTTTGTACAACCAGATCTCAAGAACATTTTGACTAAGCATTTGGGATGCCTTACTGCTTTATCTTACATGTTCTCTATTATTGCTTCTTGTTTGAATGATTGAGACAATAGATGTTGAGTGACCATAGCGAGACTTTCAAGTAGTAGGCACCCCCTCGTCTTTTAGACAGCATTGATCGTATTATACGGTATTCATCTACCTGTAATACGTAGCTGGCTGAGTCACTCCTCCGCTCTCCGGTATTCTGGTTCTGGGGAGTGACAAGGTTTCAGTGGTGGCCCATGCAGGTCTGATTTCAGACTTGTGGGGTATTTTAATTTATAGGATGTCAAATCACACATGTTTTCCTTTGATCTCATGATTCGTTATTCTCGACCCTAACTTGACATTCTGGTATCCTTGACATCATTAATCTTTTCTGTTTGATCGTTTGATTGCTCTCTTGTCCCTTTTCTTAGGGGCACCTCATCCGTATATGTCAAAGCTGGACAGCAACAACAAGGGCAATATGAACAGCATGACCATGCTGGTCAGCAATAAAGGCCAGAACTACCTCAAGAGAACATCCAAGAAGAGGTGATAGTAGAACCAACAGCTGGACCGCAGTATCCTGAGGTTCCAACACCACCAACAGTTTCGCCTACCCCTATGGCAGTGGACACACCAGCCCTTTTGGAAATCATAGGAGGGATGATGGCTACTCAGCAACATCAGATGTTGGCTCAGCAACACATGCACACTCAGCTACAAGAGCAGAATGTACTACTCAACCAAGGATTGCAAACGGCTTTAGGGGTGAGGACCGCTTCAAGAGCATCAACCAGATTTTGCAAGTACAACCTCCATCGTTTCGAGTGGCTTAAAGATATTGAGGCTATTCTGACAGCAGCTAAGGTACCGACGGAGGAACATGTGGATCAAGTGAAGCTGTTACTTCAGGACCTCGCACGTGATTGGTGGGAATCAGAAGAAGTGGGCATTAGACGTCCTATAGCTTGGGATGATTTTACTGTAAGGTTCAAGACGAAGTACTATAGGGTTGTGGCACAGTTCGAGCTACAACAGAAGCTTATCAACCTCAAGCAGGCTGGTAAGACAGTGGATGCTTATGCAGCAGAGTTCTGCAGACTGAGTAGGTTTCCCCGGAGATGGTAGCAACGGATAGCCAGAGGGCTATGAGATTTCAGCAAGGGTTCCATCTTGAACTCTTACAACTGATAGACGGGTACAACTACCAGACCTTGATGAGGTGTTGACCGCAACCCGAAGGCATGAGATCACCATCCAGAGGATCACAGTAAGGATTGGAGATCAGAAGAGATCTCACAATCAGATTGAAGAAGGAGGGGGAGTAGCGGCCCGAATAACAATACCATCCCCTGGCATTCGCATTCGCGACGTGGCGATGCGAGGGCTAGAACCACCAACAAAGCAGCAGCAGCAGCAGCAGCAGCAGCAGCAGTAGAAGAACCAGTAACCCCCAGCGGGCTACACCTATTATGGGAAGACAGGGCACACTAGAGGTTAGTGTCAGGCATTGAACGGATAGTGTTTGGTATGTTGAAGTCCAGATCATCGGGTTTCCACCTGCCCCATGAGCACGATGTTAGAAGGCCCAGTGCAACAATATCCGGCTCTGCCAGCACCAGGGGCAGCCCAGTATCAAGGACCAGTAGTAGCAGTGAGGCCGTTGGCACAACGTTCGTTCATGTCACAGGCTCAGATATTTCGGCAGCAGGGACCATCGATGCAGCAGCAACAACAAAGACCACCCCAGCATCACCAAGGCAGGGGCCAGCAGAAACACCAAACTAGACCGCAGCATAGGAACCAACAAGGAGGCCGAGGGCAGGCATTCAATCTGTCCTTGGAAGAGGCATTGGCATCGGGAGATGTTGTGGCAGGTAACATTCTCGTCGTCTCATATCCCGCAGTAGCATTGTTTGATTCGGGAGCATCACACTCATTTATGTCTGCACAATTTACGATATGACTAGAAATGGAATTCGAGGCATTGTTAGGGAGGTTGAATATACTCACTGATAATGGGCTCGCAGAAGTTAGTATAGTTATTCTAGCGTATAGAGTTGTAGTTTGTGGGCGTTCCTTACCCGTCAGAATAATAGAATTTCTTGTTGGAAATTTCGACATTATCTTAGGCATGGACTGGCTGAAAGACAGTCATACGATAATAGATTATCGTAGAGGGAGTGTATCTTTTAATATTCTAGGCATGGAGCGATTTACCTTAGTCAGATCAGTGGCAACTCAACAAGAAGAAGGAATGGTAGCGTCAATGGAAGAAGTTCAAGTTCCGAAGATAGTTGAAGAGTTTCTAGATGTATTTCCCGAAGAACTTCCAGGTCTACTACCGGTTAGGGATATTGAGTTCATTATAGAATTGCCACCTGGAACTAAATCGATATCAGATCGAGTTTACATAATGGCGGATTCAGAGCAGGCCAAGGTGTATCAGCACATAGAGGAACTGAATGAAAAGAAGTTCATTCGAGTTAGCGAATCACCATGGGCAGCACCAGCAGTACTTGTAGGAAAGAAGGATGGGTCATCAAGATTGTGCATTGACTACAGAAAGCTCAACATGGCAACAGTAAAGAATAAGTATCCACTGCCAAGTATCGACGAGTTGTTTGATCAGTTGAGCAGAGCAAGTGTTTTCTCTAAGATAGATCTTCGATCAGGGTATCATCAAGTGAGAGTTCGAAAAGAGGATATTCCCAAGATGGTATTCAGGTCCAAGTACGGGCATTACGAATTCTTAGTAATGCCATTCGGTTTGACCAATGCTCCAGCAATATTTATGGATTTGATGAACCACATCTTTATGCCGTACTTAGATCAATTTGTCATTGTATTTCTCGATGACATTCTCGTATACTCAGCTAGTGAAGAAGATCATAAAGATCACCTCAGGAAAGTGTTACAGGTTCTGAGGAAGAACCAGTTGTACACCAAGCTCAACAAGTATGAGTTTTGGATGGATCACATTTCATTCTTGGGACACATCATATCAGGGGCTGGAGTAGCAGTGGATCCCAAGAAGGTAGAAGCAGTAGAGAGTTGGCCAATACCTAAGACCGTAGCAGGTGTGCGTAGTTTCTTGGGATTGGCATGATATTACAGAAGGTTCGTCTCAGAATTTGCAAGACTCTCAGCACCCATGACCCGCTTGACACGAAAGGATGTGCCATTTGTCTGGTCGGCAGAGTGCCAGGCATCATTTGAGAATTTGAAGCAGAAGTTGATCATGGTGCTTATTCTTATATTACCAGTTGGACCTGGAGGTTTCACTGTATATTGTGATGCGTCAGGGAAAGGACTTGTGTGCGTCCTCATGCAACATGGAAAGGTGATAGCATATGCATCTAGGCAACTTCGAGACCACGAGAAGAATTATTCGACCCATGACTTGGAGTTGGCAGCAGTAGTATTTGCTTTGAAGCTATGGAGGCATTACTTGTACGGTGATCTAATGGACATATACACAGACCACAAAAGTCTGAAGAACATCTTTATTCAGAAAAAACTGAACATGAGGCAGAGAAGATGGTTTGAATTGATCAAGGATTACGACGTAGAGCTTCAGTATCATCCAGGCAAGGCTAATGTGGTAGCAGATGCTCTTAGCAGGAGAGGCGGCACATTTATGTTGACGTCACAAAAACATATTTTAGAAGATCTTCAAGAGATGGGCATCGAGGTTATACTTTCTAGTGATGTAGGAATTCTGGCAAGTCTACGAGTTCAATCCGACTTGATAGACAGGATCAAGACAGCCCAGGCACGGGACCCAAAGATTCAGAAGCTTAGGACAGAATGTGAGTCAGGACTCTGGAAGGAGATGAAACTTTATGAAGATGGTATACTTAGATTTGGATCACGTCTATGTATGCCAAGTGAAGATATCAGACAGGAGGTTATGGCAGAAGCCCACAGTTCTCAGTATTCTATACACCCTGGAGGAACTAAAATGTACAGAGATATCAAGCAGCACTTCTGGTGGAATGGAATGAAGAGGGAGATAGCTAGATCCGTTTTTCGTTGCTTGATATGTCAGCAAGTGAAGGCAAAACAACATAGACCAGCTGGATTATTACAACCGCTTCCTATCCCGGAATGGAAGTGGGAACATATCACCAAGGACTTTGTGACCGGTTTACCGAGATCACCAAGTGGTAAGGATGCTATTTGGGTAATAGTGGATCAGCTTACGAAGGTGGCACATTTTCTTCCTTTTAGAGTAGGATAATCTACAGAAAAGTTGGCAGAATTGTATATGCAGCAGGTAGTCAGGCAGCATGGGGTCCCTGTCAGTATTGTGTCAGATAGAGATACCTGTTTTACGTCGTATTTCTGGAAGAGTTTACATCATAGTCTGGGTACCAAGTTAAGCTTTAGTATGGCCTACCATCTACAGATGGACGGGCAATCAGAAAGGATAATTCAGACTTTAGAAGATATGTTACGAGCTTGTACCCTAGATTTTGGAGGGTCTTGGGAGAGTCACCTGCACTTAGTCAAATTCTCATACAATAACAGTTATCAAGCCAGTATCCAGATGGCACCATTCGAAGCACTATATGGTAAGAAGTGTAGGTAGCCACTTGCATAGGATGATATCGGGGAGAGGAAGATGTTAGGCCCATAAATGATTGTTCAGACAGTTAAAGTGATTAAGGAAATTAGAGAGCGACTTTGAGTTGCGCAAGATCGACATCGACATTGGGCGAACCAGCATCGTAGGCCGCTAGAATTTTCTGTTAGGGACCACATGTTTTTACGGATATCACCTACTCGTGGGGTCATTAGATTTGGCGTTCGCGGAAAGTTGAGTCCACGATACGTGGGCCCATTTGCTATCCTTGATAGGGTAGACGATGTTGCTTATCGTTTGTCCCTTCCACCTTCGTTACGAGAGGTGTATGATGTGTTTTATGTATCTCAGTTGTGTAGGTATGTATCGGACCCAAGCCATATCCTCGATCATTCTGAGCTGGTTGTTGGTACCAGCCTGTCTTATGAGGAACAGCCGGTGTCTATTTTGGACCAAAGGAAGAAGATACTCAAGAACCGAACAATTAGCCTTGTTCGTGTTGCTTGGGGTCATCACTCCTTAGGAGAGTCAACGTGGGAACGTAAGGACGATATCCGATCACGGTATCCGCACCTATTTGACTCACAAGGTATATTTCTTTCCGTATATCTTGATTGTCTTGATTCCTCATGCTTATCATCCGATGAGTAAAAATTGCTTGATATCGTAGATTAATATAAACATAGATATATTACTTGCTATTGGTATGGTAAAATGATTGCTTGCTCGCTAAAATTGTTGTACTTATATTAGTTTAACCCCGATACTTCTATTCTGTTTGGATTTGAAATTTCGAGGACAGAATTTTTCTAAGGAGGGTAGAGATGTCACTCTCCCTTCCCAGAATACGTATTTTAATACGTGTACTGCTTGAATGTATTTATTTAATATTTATCATGAATTTGTTCTGTATTTAATTTCTTTAATTTTACGCTAATTATTTTTTTGTATTTTATTGTCTGCTTTAGTTTTGCTCTTGTGTTGGTTTGTTTCCGAATTTTTGATGGTTCATCATGAACCGAACCCAACTTCCCATGTACCACATCTTCATTTAAAGCCCCAATCCTTTCCCTCTCTTTATTACTTTTCCTTCTCATTTACTCTTCTTCTTCCTCATAACTCTCTCCACTTACCAAATCCATAGGCAAGTACATCTTGCTTCCACATGAGAATCCATTTTTATGGTTCATTTATCTTCCTCTCATGATTCTAAGATAGTTTAGAACTTGGCACTTTGCATTTTGAAGTCTCATTTTTAGTAGATCTAGAAATTATTATTTTTTGGATTTTATTGGTTTTGATCTATCAAACCTTCTTATTTCCAAGTTTTGTTCGTTCCAGATTGTTGAGATTGTATTATACGCCATTCTAACCCATAGAAATTCCATTTTCGGCTTGGAATGAAGGTTCCATGGAATTTGTAGTTCGGGAGGAGTTTTACGCTCATGTTATACGTGCTCGCGTAGGCATTAAACTTTACGTCCACGTTATACGTGCTCGCGTAATATCAAGCTCTACGTCCACGATCATTCGTGTCAGCGTGAATTCGGTTTACGTAAGTCTACTCTGGCTTGGTGTTATCCTTTACGCGTAACGTTATCCTTTACGCGTACTTTGTTTTATGCGTAACATTATTCTTCATGCATACAAGATTCATGCGTAAACTTGGACTCTTTACGCATACGAGTTTTTAGCGTACCTTTATTATTTACGCATACTCCTTGGCTTGGCGTAAGACGAGTTTTTACGCGTAACTTTATTATTTATGCGTACTCCTTGGCTTGGCGTAAGACGAGTTTTTACGCGCAACTTTGTTACTTTATTGGAGCGTACTTCCTTTATGCGTATTCATCCTTGTGTAATCTTTGACCCTTGCGCGTACATGTTTATGCGCAACGTCACTCCTTACACGTACTTTCTTTACGTGCATATTTGCCTTAACGTAAAGCTTTTGCGTGAACCGGTGGCCTTAGCGTAAAGCTTTGGCGTAGACTAGTCATGGCATAGATCAGCCTTGGCGTAATCCAGCCTCGATGTTCCTATTGCTCAATACTTTATTCACCTTATGTCGACATGGCATTTCTCCTATTATATCCTTACGCCTTTTTGACATGAACTCAATATAATTATGATAGGTTAATATTTTAATAACAGATTGTTGTATGGAGTGTGCAATGTGTTTTGACTATTTTATGGATACCCAGAATGACTAGAACTTAACCCTGAGAGTTATAGACTCGACCATACTAAAATACTAGTTGATTTTCATGCCTTGGCACGAATTGACATCGATTGTTACCTTGACTGAATAATTGATCATGCGTTCCTATTTGGAACTAAAGAAACTGGCTAGTCCTCTTACTGAAATTGAGTGAGACACTTTCATATTAACCATGAACTATTACAATCGACTAGCCGATCCCGAATACTGGCATATGGACATGTGCAGACTTCAACTTGTTTTTATGAAAGCAGCATGTGTACCTTACAGTCAAGGCATGATTATTTCGTGGCTAGGTTTGATTGTTGCATTACGCTACGTAAGACCTACAACCTAACCGCACGGGCATCGTTATAGAGTTATGCATATCGTACTCTGTACGAAAGTACTCATTATGAATAACCATGATCCACGACATGGGATTTCAATTTATATAGGGACTACTAAGTTAAATAAAATAACGATTCCAGGGAGAGAATGGATTTCCGAGTTCTTACATAGCAGCCATCCTTGGGACAATTAGTGCCCTGACATGCCGGTTGGTTCCCACAGATACTGCAAATCTGCCATACGGATAGGGAGCGGTATCTGCTTATATTTATTTACTGTATACTGATGACGGGCATCCCGCTGGGACTCGTCTAATTCATGATTGGCACAATTGATTATTGGGTAGACTAGCCTTGCTTGTGCATAGTAAAAACTGAAGAATCCTTATTACACATTTCCAGGGTAACTTGGAACTTACAGTTAGCAAGCCGTAGTAGTTGTATTGCCGATTAAACTGATTTGTTTGTGTACTGTACCTACTTTGTTAACTACTGAGATGATCAGAATTGTTTGCCATTGATTGTGAAAGTGTAGAACAATTTTATAGGAGGACTGAACTTAGACTCATAATACAAACTCGCTCGTACAAAAAAAGCCTAGGAATGAAAACCTAGGTACAGCAATCTCGGTACGATTGTTTATTTTTGATTCTGGAGGGTGACGATAGAGGCTCAGGAAAGCGACGGCAGCTCTGCCTTACTCCTTGGACGATCGAACGTAGCCTTGGCTCTGATGAAGAAATGCTCTCGGAATGTGTGGGGAGACTCTTCTGTGCGTGCCTTTGTCTCTCCGTGTATCCAGCCGGGGGTTTGTAAGGGAATGGCACCTTGCTATTTATAGGAGTGGGGTGTGATCATTAGGGTTTGCAATGATTGCCCCTTGAAAAGTCGGCAGTTTGAGGATTAATTACCATTTACCTTGATCATGTTTTGTTGGCAATTAATCTGGGCCGTTAATCTTGAGTGCAACAAATCTGGGCAGTTAATGTTGATTGTGCCAAATCTGTATGGGCAATTAATATTGATTGCCATGAATCTTCGTGACTTATTATGACAAGCTCGGATCTCCTGCCACGTGTTCAATCTGCTTGATTGTAATAAATCTGATTTGATCTGGGTAATTATGATGATTGCACTAAATCTGGTTGTTGGGATTTGTTGATAAATCTTGAATGATTTGGTACCACGTGTCCAACCATCATTATGCTGCGAGCCGTAGGGACACGAGGGAAACTGATCTTCTGCCACGTGTCCTAATCGCGAGCCACAAGCACAGGGTGTCTTGACAGAGCCGCATGAGGGTGGCTTCCAACTGAACCGTATAAGGCTGGCCACGTGTCAAGGCTGCATGGGCGTGGCCTCTCAACATTTGAGCCGCATGAAGGTGGAAGCCGCATAGGTATGGCTTCCGAAATTTGAGCCGCATGAGGGTGGCTTCCAGCTAAACCGCATATGGCTGGCCACGTGTCAAGGCTGTGTGGGCGTAGCCTCTCAGCATTTGAGCCGCGTGGAGATGGTCCCCAAAATCCGAGCCGTATGTGAGTAGCGGTCGCATGGAGGTGGCTTCTCAGGATTTGAGCCGCATGGAGATGGTCCCCATGATCCGAGCCGCATGAGAGTAGCGGCCGCATGGGGGTGGCTTCCACCTGAACCGCATGCGGCTGGCCAACCGCATGCGGCTGGCCACGTGTCAAAGCCGTATGGAAGACTTTGGGATTTGATGGATCGTGCCAGCTACAGAGATTTTCTTCGTTTTCGTAGGAGCACGCCATTATGTCAGAGTCATCATTGCAGCTTTATGTCTGAGCTGTCAGTTCACTTTTATGTCAGAGCTGTCTTGTTGTGTCAGAGCATTAAATGAGGCTGCTGCTTAATAGCCAGCTATAGAGGCGAGCCGCATAAGGCCATGTGGCTTTTACTCGAGCCGCATGGCTAGGTTGGCGTCTTTTGAGCCGCATTAAACTCCTGAGCGGCATGAAGCTCTGAGAGCTTCTTTGAAGCGCATGAGACTCCATCTGTTTTGAGCCGCATGGATTTTCCTATTCTTTTTCATACTTCTACAAGACCCCCTTCAAAGTTTTCAATTTGTAAAATTGAAATACTTTGAATAAGAAACATGGCTATGTCCACATAAGCTCTTCTGGTCGCATAGGATGTTTTGGCCGCATGAACTTCTTAGCCGTATGGCCTTCCTGGCTGCATGGATTGCCTGGCCGTATGGACATCCTAGCCGCATGGCCTTCCTAGCTGCATGGATCGCTCTGGCCGCATGGACCGCTCTGGCCGCATGGACCGCTCTGGCAGCACACTATCTTTTCCGCCACGTAGGCGTCATTAATTGTCCTTGATTCATTTTTTTATTTAGAGCCGTCTTTTGGGGGAATCCCAAGAGTCGATTCATTAAATTTTTGGATATGGTGCTTTGATGAATCTCCTTTATGAGGGAACGAAATCCTAGGAGTCGGTTTTACCTGCAGCACACGACCCGAAGCGTTTATCGGTCAATGTGCCCCCCTTTGTCCTCCTATAAATATGAGTAATTTGGAGAAAGAAACACTTTACTCTCTTTCCCGATTTAAGCTCTTCTTGCCCTAACTGTCGTCCTCTTCTTCTTCTTCTTCTTCTTCGATCAATGATGGCCCCCAAGACTTCCAAGGCTTTGGCGAAGGGTAAGGGAGCGGCTTCGACGTCGACTGCGGCGCCTGAAGTTCATCCCGACGTTCATCCCACTATTGCTGGTAAGGATTTGGAAGGATCTTATGCTTCAAAAACCCTCACCAATATGGCTCTGTTGCATGCTTTATGCACAAGCCTTTAATGCGTCCTTCGTCTTCATCGAACTGTTCAAATTGTATGGGCCGCATGTACGTCCCATGTCCCCGCCGGATAGGGTATATGCCATGTTCGAACCGCATGGAAGTTGTCTAGTGGCCGCATAAACACTTCACAAACTGAACCGCATAATGACCTGTCGAATAGAGCCGCATAAGTCCCTCTGAATCGAACCGCATGAAGCCCCCTCAAATAGGGCCGCATAAGCTCGTCTGGACTAGGCCACATAATGTCCTGCTAAGCATAACCGTATAAACGCATCTAAACTGGGCCACATGAGGCTGCGCTAAACCGAGCCGCATAGGCTCTTCTGAGTTGGGCAGCATAATGCTCCGCTATGCAGATCTACATAAGCTCATGCTAAATAGAGCCGCATAAGCTTACGCTAATTAGTGCCGCATAAGCTTATGTTCAAACAGAGCTGCATAAGCTCACGCTTAAACAGAGCCGCATAAGCTCATGTGGACTGGGCCGCATAAACCTAAAAATACTAGGTGGTTTTGTTTAGCCATCTTTTAATCTTGTTTCTCTTTATTTTTCTCCAGTGAATCTGCCAGTCACTCCACCGGGAGAGCCTCTGGTGGGTCACGCCCAGTCTGCTATAGGTGTGCGATTCGACCACTTAGTCTAATATGTGACGAACCAGCTTTCCACAGATGAGCCTTTGGAGAGGCTGAATGCTATCAAGAACCAGCCCTTTTACTTTCTCTGCGCCATGATGAACTCGATGCAATTGGAGGGGAAATACCTGAAGCCGACGTTCCTCTTTGGGGATGCTTTGTCTGTAAAGAACCCTCGAGTGCTGGATATATCCGAAAGTTGGCACTTTACTCTTGACGGGATGAAGATCCATATCCCTTCGATAGAGCGTCATTTTCCTCTGTCATGGTTCAACATGTTACCGCTAGACAGAAAGATGGTAGACTCCTTGACTCCAAGTAGGTCGGGGATGTTTGTGGGAAACATCCATTAAAATAGGAATTTGGGGTCAGCGTATGCGGGAAGGGAATCGGTCAGTCGATACGTGATGGGACTGGCTCCGAGTACCTTCATAAACGTATCGGGTCCCAATTTCACGTTCTCTCAAGCTGATACCTTCTTGAACCAGCTTGCTCGGAAAGGGTCCTCTCCCGTCGACTGGTTGGCGTTGCTGAACTGGATAAACCCCATTCCTGCGTGGGCCAACTTGACCACGTGGATTTTATGAAAGTATGAGACTCCCCTGCGTGAGATCGGCCTCTACCACGCCATTCGGGGCACTTGTCATGGTCTACCCATAAATAAGCCGTTGTTCATGGCTCTTCTGGAGATGTACAACCGGCGGATGGGAACCTTCTTCACGCCTGGAGGGGAGCTGGGACTCGCTCCCCAGGAGATGTACGTTATCTCCAAGCTTCCCTGGAGGGAAGAAGTCTTTGAAGTGTACACCCCTACGGGCGAAGAGCTCGAGGATTTGGATCGGCAGTTCCCGGGCTTTGTTGCCGTATATCGGGAATTGTTATGTCACCACAGTACTTGTCACCAGACGGCCATCAAGAAGGATGGTAGCTCGGAAGGGAGCATTCCTCACACCACGTTATGGGTCTCATACCTTTTTACACTAGGCGCCTCAGGCCGGGTTTCTTCCCGAGATCCTCAAACCCCGAAGGAGGTACGCCAAGAGATCGAGGTCCATGGGTAACACATTTGGGAGTCAAAATGACTTCTTCAGTTATTTTTATCATGGTACTCAGCAACTGTCAGAGAAGACACTCCTGGCAGGATTTCTGATGGTGTGGCTATGTAACTGCGTGGTCTCAAGAGGGACAGGTTCCATTGAGAGGATCAGCCGCCACTTTATCCTCCCCGCCATAAAGCTGGTCTTTGGGGTCAGACTGGCCCTTCTTCCGGCCATGGTGTACAGCATACACCACAGCCTTCGCGCCTTTTCGTCCAAGGTCATCGCCCGTGACCCGGCGATGGATCTTGAGCGCATAGAGCTGCCATGCCATTATCTGATGCAGTGGCTGATAATGTACTGCCAGCCTTTGATGAGGCCTGGAGCAGAAGACGGCGTTACGGCTGATGACGCTTTCATTTTTCGATTCCACTATCAGTCCTGGGAGTGCAGCACCATGCTAGCCTGTCGGAGGGCGTTGGCGAGAGTGGACGGATACGACTTTTTTGTGTCTGTTCCTTATTTTACCGCTGAAGAAATGAGGGGCGTACATGTTGATGGGACCGGACCTCCTCACCTCTTGCCTGAGAAAATGCTCCTTTGGCTGCATAATATCCGTCCAGCGCACCTAGTATATCGTAACCGCAACAACGTCTACCTGGAGCCCTATTTGCCCAGCAGGTTCTCCTGCCAGTTCGGGTATAGCCAGCTATTCTTTGACAGTCCCAGCTCTTGCCTGGGCTTTGAAGGTAGTATCCTGGACGGTATCAGGGCATGGTATTATTATGACATGGTTCATACCCGAACCACCTTTTCGGTTCCTGATGGTGAGGCGCCCGGGGAGATTTTGTATATGGCGGCCCTATACCATGTTACGGCGAGCAAGACTCCCATTAATTTTGACCCGAGTACCAGCTTCATTGTGGGTACTAGCTTAGCGGAGAAGCCCAAGGGGTCTAAGATGAGGAAGAGAAGGGCGAACACAGTTCCCGTGCCTGACTCAGAGTCCACCAATACGGACGAAGAGAATGATGAGCGTGATGCAGATAACTCTTCCCCTCATGTGGAAGATGTTAGGGCGGATCAGCCGCCTGTTGTGCCAGATGAGATGGTGGCGGATCAGCCGCCTGTTGCGCCTGGTGAGATGGTGGCGGATCAGCCGCCTGTTGCGCCTGGCCCTTCACGTAAGCGAGACAGGCGTGATTCTATTAGTGGCGTAACCTTCTCCGTGAAGCGGGCTGCGGTAAGACGTCGCGGGCTGCTCATTAAGGAGAGGGGCAGAGATGATGACACCATTTCGGAGGTGAATTGAATTGCGACCATCTCCTTCTTTAGCTCTTTCTCTTCCTGAACTATGACCTAATTATTTTTTTTTCTGTAGGCATCGGAAGAGTCGGATTCTCGAGAACCGGCCACTATTTCTGAAGTCAATTCGGCCTTGAATACTTTGACTAGTGACATATGTGCCGAGATTATTTCTGTCGGGGTCCCCTCGGCGGCGGCTGAGGGATCTCACATTGCTGAGGTCTCGACCCAGGACGACGGGGGCTCCGCTGAACCCGTCCCCGAGACTACTAAATTTCAGCAGGGTGACACTGATCCAGTCGTATCTCCTTCCGGGGCGGCTGGGGCAGAAGAGCCAGCTGAATTCGACTTGGAGGTTGCCGGTGAGGGGACTATGGCGGCTGTGAGCGAGCCTAAGCCTCCACAACCCTCCGCTGGTAAGATAAGCCAAATTTTGGCTAGTAAGGAGGCCCATTTGCTCTATTATCACATCCTTCGGGTTAGGCTGATTGGTGGTTGCTCTGGACATATAGGTCCTGCCTCTTCACTGTCAATGACGGATATTGTCAGGGAAGGCTCTGCTAGCGGGGATCTGGTGGAAGGGAGTGTGCCCCCTCCCCTTCCGACTTATATTGAAGGGCCCCCCGCTGGATCAAGTTCGGGAGATCAGATGGCAGCATAGCCGGGGCAAAGAGCAATGGTCCCTGCGTCCTTCTCTGCTCATGTGGGTTCGGGGGTCGACCTCTCCGCCTTACCGAGTATCCTGGTTCTTCGGGCTGCAGAGGAGGAGTTAGCTGCTTTCCAAGCGTCTTTTCGCTCAGAATTTGTTTTCTTGGTGGCAGGGGTGGCAAGTTCTGGTGCGTCTCCTTCGACACTGCCAGCTACACTTCCCTTGACGTTGTCCTCTACGGAAGTTCTGGATGAGGCGTCATAGGATGTGGTTGACAGTTTCTACCACCACTTGAAGAGAGGGGTCGAAGCTGCTGTGGAGCGGGGGTCCTCCTTTGCCTTAGCCCGACAATGCGCTCGTGGCCAAATTGAAATTCTTAAAATCCTTCCTGGTGGGGCAGAGATAGTTGCGCTTCTGGAGTCCAAGTTGCTAGAGGCTGATCAGCTCATGGCCCAGTTTCAAGTGCTACGACAAGCTGATCTGTCTCCAGCCATAGATCAAGAGCGCGACTTCCTCACCACTGCCCTGGAGAAGGTGAGGGCTACACGAGATAAGTTTAAGCCGGTTATAATGAAGGACCTCGGCGACCTATCTCTCCAGTATGACCAGTTGAGCTGCAGGAGCGAAGATTGCATGGCTCGGGAAGCGGCCGCCTCCCGCGAAATAATTGATACAAGGGATCAGATCCTCGAGCTCCAGAGGAAGCTGGCTTTCTTGGAATCCGAGCTCAAAGCTTCCCGTGCGGATAAAGAGTTGATCATTCAGGAGGCCGAAAAGGTCTCCCGAGCTTCTGCTAGCCTGGAGCGTTCTCTGAAGAAGCTTGAGGATGGCTGGCAGGCTCATGCGCATCTGGAGGATACAGAGCGGCTGACTCAGGAAGCCGAGCGCCGGGCCAAGCAGAAGTTTGAGCGATCGACTGTCTTGCTGAGGGACCGTCTCATGGAATTATGTATCGCCGAACCATAGTCGGCCCTTTTCCTTCTTTTGTTTTTTTTCTTTTTCTTTTTTGAGAGGGACATGGTCCCAAAACATGTAGTACTTTTGACTTTCAAATAAAAAAGTATGTTTTATTTACCTTTCATTTGTATTGCCTATTGCATTTGTGGTGTTGTAGTATTTGCCCCACTGGAGGACTGTTTGCGGACTTGTTATCCTTGGTATACCTTGGTTTTGGGTACGGATAACAAGTTTGATGGGGATACTTAGAACAATTCCACAGTAAGGTGGCCATGGACGTTCCTGGTATCGGGAGAGAGAATGCCATAGAGCGGCTGGGCTCCCGGGGCAAAATGAGGGGCATATACTTAGTACAGCATTTGTGGTCCACAGAGGACATTTGTGGTCAGCAGAGGACATTTGTGGGCCTATTATCCTTGGCGTACTCCGGTCTTGGATACGGATAATAAGTCGATAGAAAAACCAACATACTTACTCAGAGGTAATGAGGACATGGTAAATATGAGGGTTTCTTCGATGGAGCCTTCCCACTCAGAAGTAAGGAGGGCATGGCAGGAGTGGGCTCCATGAAGGGTACATAGAACAACTCAGAGGTAATGAGGACGTGGAAGTTCTATGTGAGGGGCGGTTTGTTTTTGATAGAAGGGAAACAACTCAAAGGTAACATCGACGTGGTTGTTTCGGAGAATTTGTGGATCTATTACCCTTTTTGTGCACTGAAAGTGCGGGTATTGGATCATAAGGAGGGAGCTCTTTTAGGAAAAAAGTTCAGAGGTATAATCATACACGACTTACTACCTAAAAGATGCGATATAGATTCATCTGTAGTGACCAGAGGGTAAGTTCGGCAGTACCTGCGGGTACATAACTCAACAATCTGGGATATTTAGAGTCAGAATGTAGGTTCAACGGTACCAGAGGGTACATAACTCAACAATCTAGGATATTTGGAGTCAGAATGTAGGTTCAGCGGTACCAGAGGGTACATAACTCATCATCCTGGGAAATTTGGAGTCGGAATGTGAGTTCAGCGGTACCGGAGGATACATAACCCAACAATCCGGGAGATTCGGAGTCAGAATGTAAGTTCAGCGATACCAAGGGGTACATAACTCAACACTGGGAGATTTGGAGGATGTCGTTTCAGACGTAATACTTCTTCAGGAACTTGTCATTGATGGGCAACATGAACAAGTCTCCATTTTGTTTTGTGAGGCGGTAAGCTCCATTGGAGAATACAACATCGATGATGAATGGGCCCTCCCACTTTGGCTGGAACTTGCCGGCGGTTTTGTGAGTCAAAACCATCGGCCTCCGAACTGCCAGAACGAGATCACCTACTTGGAATGTTCTGATTTTAACCTTCTTGTTGAAGGCTCCGAAGATACGCGCTTGGTACAGCTCGATTCGTTGTTGAGCTAACAGGCATTTCTCATCTAGGGCCTCTAACTCTTACAGTCGGCGATGGTGATTATCATCTGTTGTCAACCGATAGGTAAGGGTGACACAGAGTGAAGGGATTTGAGTCTCCAGTGGGAGAATTACCTTACTTTCGTATACCAGAGAGAATGGTGTGTTCCCGGTGGCAGTCCGTACTGTAGTACGGTACGCCCATATGCATTCGCCAAGCTTTTCATTCCAGTCGCGTTTGTTTGATGACACAAACTTCTTGAGAAGCTTGATGATTATTTTGTTGAACGCTTCAGCCAGAACATTAGCCGTCGGGTTGTATGGTGTTGAAGCAATATTCTGGATTCGGTGTTTGTCGCAAAACCGATAGAAGGTGTGGCTTGCGAACTGCGGACCATTATCGTGGATGATCCTTCGGGGTAGTCCAAAGCGATAGATGACGTGATGCTTGAGGAAGCTGTTCACGTTTGAAGTCTTGACTTCTGCCAGCGGAATAGCCTCCGTCCATTTGGAGAAGTAATCTGTGATTGCGAGTATGAAGCGATGTCCTCGAGACGAAGACGGAGTGATTGGACCAATGATGTCCATTCTCCATGCTTCGAATGGCCAGGATGCCACCGTCGGATGTTGAAACTCGGATGGCTGGTGGATGAAATCTGTGTGGACTTGACAGGCTTTGCACTTTCTTGCATAGTCTATCGCATCGGCAACCATCGTGGGCCAGTAATAGCCCATTCAGCGAAGGCGGTCTTGTAGTTTCGGGCCAGGCTGATGGCCCCCACAGATGCCATCATGAGCTTCACGCACGGCTTCTTCGGCTTCTGTATTTGACATACATCGAAGCAGTAATCCATCGTATGATCGTTAGTATAGTATTTTCGTCTCCATATCATAGAAGAATCTGAGAGAACGCCTTCTGATAGAAGTGGCTTCCTTCGGATTTTCTTTCAGGATGTCGTAGACAATGAAGTCGATGAATGGTTGTCTCCAGTCTGGTGCTTCGCCGATTGCCAGAGCGGAGTAACTCTCAACACATTGAACATTATTCCTGGGATAGACCAACTCACGGCCTATTATGTCAACCAGATGCTGAGCATGATTCAGTACTACTAGGGAAGCGGCCAGGCCTGCTAGAGCATCGACTTCAATGTTCTGGAGCCTGGGAACATGTTCTATGAAGAACCCTTCCAAGGATGAGATGATGTCGATCGCTATTTGGTGATAGGGGATCATGTCTTCATGACGTAATTCGTATGAGCCCCGAATCTGGTTAACGATTAGCTGCAAATCGCCGTATGCTTCAAGGTGCTCCACCCCCAGCTCCTTCGTAAGTCGGAGACCAATGACCAAAGCATTGTACTTTGCCACGTTGTTCGAATAGGGCTCCATGAGGGAGTAAGCCCGATTGATCACCATCCCGGAGGAAGAAATCAGCACCACTCCGACTCCAGCGACGATGTTGCCTTTGGGCCCAGTTCTAGAAGCGCCGTCGAAGAACATTTGCCATACAGTATCGTGGAAGGCCATATTTGAATTGGTGACCTCATCTGGAATCTCCTCGTCTATTCTGTTTGACTCCGAACCTGGATGAGCTACTAAAAAGTCTGCCAAAGCTTGACCTTTAACGGCCTTCTGTGGGATGAAGATTGATGAGAACGTAAAATGTTATATTTTTATCCCTTAGTGTTCACCATTTTATGCTCATTTTATGACTAAAGGTACTGATTATATTTATATTTTGCTTTAGGATGCAATTGGAGACACTATGTGCAAAATGGAGCTAAAATGTAATTCTGGACAGTTTTGACACCTTTCACCAAAATGAGCATAACTTCCTCATCCGAATAGCAATTGAGGTCCTTCAAAATGATTCGGTAAGCTAAGACAGAGGGCTACAACTTTCATATTTTGTGATTTTCGAGATTCTGGCTGCATCATAGACGAAAACAGACTTGAAGTTGGGTCAAAGATGCTGTGAACAAAAATAGGAACCAAAATAACCATGTTCCTACTTATTCTAGGACTTATTCTATTTGGTTTGAGAAGTTGTAACTTTTAGAGGATATGTGGGGAGATATTGTGGCATTGACACAACAAATTTATGGTGTATAAAAGGGGGTAGAAATTATGAGAAGAAACACACAACACAACTCTTCTTCTCTTTCTCCAACTTTTTTTTTCAAGTTTTGAAGAACATGTGCGGCTAGAAGTCTTGTTGGTCGAAGTGTACGGAAGCCTTGGAATCAGTAAACTTGTGAGATCTAAATTGCTTTATATATTTGAGTTATACTTTGAATATTGAATGTTTTTCTGTGCCAACTTTTATGATTGTTTTGTTTAATTACTAGGAGGCCTACTAGTTTATTATTCATTTCGATCTACCGCTAAATTAGATATCAAATCCGTAATAGTTTGATGTTTCTAATTTGTGAAGCAACCAAGCTTTAATAAAACTGCTTTGTTTTGTTAGATCTTAGGAGAAAAACGTTTGACAAAATTAAATGCAACCGCTTGTGCTTGTATTATTTTGCTTTATCGATCTCTTTGTTCTTTAAGAACTTGCTAGATTGAATCTATAGCGCTTGTCTTAGATTATTTAGTAAGTAAAGTTAATTAGGTCGCTTGTATCTGATTAATTAAGCCTAAGAGAGATAGGAAGATACTTCCAACGGTAAATGTTCAAAGTATGATTTAATTTATGCTTGCATGAATGATCAATTTTATGATTTCCAATGGTGAATGTTAACTGAGATCAATATTTGTTCCTTGATTGATTTTAATACTTTAATTGCTTTAGCTCTTCTTAAATTTTCTTTTCAAAGCTCTCTCCCCCAATCCTTGTTCACGTAGCATAAAATTTATACTAATTACTCTCAGTGGGATCGATCCTTACTCTCTCTACTACATATAATTTTAAGAGTAAGGTTTTATTTTTGGGTGCATACGACAGCACACCAAATTTTGGCACCGTTGCCGGGGAAGTAATCTTAGTTAATTTTTGTGCTTTTTGTGATCTTTATTTTTTTATAATTAATTATATTTTTATTCATTTACAAAAAAAAAATTCATTAGTTATCATTCTCATTTTTTTGAATTACTTTTCATATTGTTCTTTATTGTTTATGGTTGTGACTCGATCTTCTAATCAAGGTGATTTTCAGACCGATCCAGAAATAGAAAGAACTTTGCGCAGGTTAAGGAAGGAAACTCAAAGAGAATCAAACGAGAACAACCTCGCTCCGGATTTCGTATTCTCTTGCAATTCTAATCCTGAAGGAGTCATGGTTGCAAATAGAACTTTGAAAGAACTCGCTGCCCCAGATTTGAATCAACACCCTTTATGCATAATGTTTCCTACTTTAGATGCTACTGCTACTTTTGAATTAAAATCTGGACTTATACATTTATTGCCAACTTTTCATGGTCTTGCAGGTGAAGACCCTCACAAGCATCTAAAGGAGCTTCATGTGGTTTTCACAAGTATGAAGCCAACGGGGGTGACTGAAGAGCAAATTAAATTAAGAGCCTTTCCATTTTCATTAAAGGATGCGGCTAAGGATTGGCTCTACTACCTACCCTCTGGAAGTATTGTCACATGGAATGAGATGAAAAGATTGTTCCTAGAAAAGTACTTTCCAGCTTCAAGGGCGGCCAATATCCGAAAAGAAATTTGTGGGGTAAGGCAACACAATACAGAATCTCTCCACGAGTACTGGGAACGTTTCAAAAAATTATGTGCAAGTTGTCCCCATCATCAAATTAGTGAGCAACTACTTATTCAGTACTTCTATGAAGGCCTTCTATCAAATGATAGAAGCATGATAGATGCTGCTAGTGGAGGAGCTTTGGTAGATAAAACTCCTGAGGCCGCAAGAAATTTAATTGCAAATATGGCGGCAAATTCTCAACAATTTGACACTAGGCTAGATCTTCCATCTAAACACGCCAACGAGGTAAATATTTCTTCCCTAGAACAACAAATTGCTAGTTTAACTTCTCTTGTTCGTCAAATGGCTGTAGGTAACATACAAACGGCGAAGGCTTGTGGGATATGTTCAATAACGGGGCATCCAACTGACATGTGCCCAACTCTTCAAGAGGAGCCCAATGAGCAAGTGAATGTGGTAGGTAGTTTTCCTGGACAACCACAAAGGAAGTATGATCCCTACTCAAACACATACAATCCAGGATGGAGAGATCATCCCAATTTCAACTATGGAAATCCACAATCAAATCATTCCGTCAATCAAAATCGGCCAAGTTACCAACAGTACAAGCAACCATATCCCCATGAAAAACAATCGGGCCAAACTTCTAACTCTGGTATGTCTTTAGAAGATATTGTTAAGTCTCTTGCCACTAATAATTTACAATTTCAACAGGAGACAAGGGCCAGTATTCAAAGCTTGGACAATCAAATGGGCCAAATGGCTACAGCAATTAATAAGCTGGAGGCACGAAGTTCAGGGAAGCTACCATCTCAAGCGATAATAAATCCGAAAGAAAATGCAAGTGCAATTGTTTTGAGAAGTGGTAAAGAGGTTGACATTCAAGTAAAAGAAGCAACTACATCGTCAAAACAAGAGGAAGAGAAAACAACCGTTGCAGACACGAACTTCCCCAACGATGGTGAGGTACCCAATTATAAGTTTCCACCTCTTTCTGATTATAAACCAATACCTCCTTTTCCTCAAGCTTTAGCAGAATCTAGAAAAATTGAACAAAATAATGAGTTATATGAGACTTTTCGTAAATACGAGGTAAATATTCCACTTTTAGATGCTATCAAACAAGTACCTCGTTATGCTAAATTTTTAAAAGAATTGTGTACAATAAAAAGGAAACAAAAACTTAAAGGATATGAAAAAGTGAAAGTTGGGGAGAGTGTTTCTGCAGTAATTCAAAGAAAACTTCCTACGAAATGCAAAGACCCAGGAATGTTTACTATCCCTTGTAAGATAGGTAACAATAAATATGAGAAAGCCATGTTAGATTTAGGAGCTTCTATCAACGTCATGCCATATTCTATATATGAATCTCTAAATCTTGGACCTCTGAATAAAACTGGTGTTGTAATTCAATTGGCTGATAGATCTAATGCCTATCCCAAGGGATTAATTGAGGATGTTCTTGTACAAATTGATAATTTGGTTTTTTCTGCTGATTTTTATGTGCTTGATATGGAAAATGGTGATCAAACTGCTCCTATTTTGTTAGGAAGACCATTTTTAAAGACATCCAAGACTAAGATAGATGTGCATAATGGCATACTTACTTTGGAATTTGATGGTGAAATTATTAAATTTAATATTTATGACGCCATGAAATATCCTGATGATGATAATACTGTTTATTCTATTGATGTGGTTGATTCTTTAGCACAGGATATTTTTGAACTTGATGGCAAAGATGAATTAGAAGTTGCGATTAGTGAGCATCTCGAAAAAGAGCATAAGGGGTTAGCTCTGAGTACTAATTTGCAGGAAACTATTGCATCATTGAATGATTGTCCAAAAGTACAACCGTCAGGTAACTTTCCTTCTATTTCCTTATCAATTTCTAACAAGAGGCCTTCACCCTCTATTTTGCAGGCCCCTGTTCCAGACTTGAAGCCTCTTCCTAGTCACCTCAAGTATGTTTTTCTTGGAGATGGAGGAACATTACCAGTGATCATTTCTAATAAACTTAGTACAACACAAGAAGAAAAGCTTGTACATGTCCTTAAGGAGCACAAGACGGCTATCGGTTGGACAATTACTGATATAAAAGGAATTAGTCCGTCTATATGTATGCATCGCATCTTACTTGAGGAAGGAGCAAAACTATCCCGACAACCGCAAAGACGATTAAACCCACCCATGATGGAGGTAGTAAAAAAGGAGATCCTAAAACTTTTTGAAGTTGGAGTGATCTATCCTATTTCAGATAGCCAGTGGGTTAGTCCGGTGCAAGTGGTTCCTAAAAAGACCGGAATAACTGTCGTAAAGAATCAAAATGATGAACTTGTTCCCACTCGTGTCCAAAATGGGTGGCGGGTTTGTATAGATTATAGAAAATTAAATGCTGAAACTCGCAAAGACCACTTTCCATTACCTTTTATTGATCAAATGCTTGAAAGGTTAGCTGGTCATACTTACTATTGTTTTCTTGATGGTTATTCAGGTAATTTTCAAATTCCAATTGCTCCAGAAGATCAAGAAAAGACAACTTTTACATGTCCGTTTGGAACTTTTGCATATCGCCGCATGCCATTTGGTCTTTGCAATGCCCCGGCCACTTTCCAAAGGTGTATGGTTAGCATTTTTTCAGAATATGTTGAGCATATTATAGAAGTATTTATGGATGATTTCTCAGTTTATGGAGACTCTTTTGATAAATGCTTACATAACCTTACACTTATTCTCCAAAGATGTGTAGAAACTAATCTTGTGTTAAACTCATAAAAATGTCATTTTATGGTTGAACAAGGTATAGTTTTGGGTCATATTGTTTCATCTAAGGGAATTGAGGTAGATAAAGCCAAAATTGATATTATTCAATCTTTACCTTATCCTACTAGTGTGCGGGAAGTTCGTTCTTTTCTTGGACATGCAGGTTTTTATCGAAGATTCATCAAAGAATTCTCCAAAATAGCGTTACCCTTGTGCAAGTAGCTACAAAAGGATGTAGCATTTGAATTCGATGAGGCGTGTAAAAAGGCATTTGATACACTAAAGAAACTATTAACTTCTACCCCAGTTATCCAGCCCCCTGACTGGAACGTACCTTTTGAGATAATGTGTGATGCAAGTGATTATGCAGTCGGCGCTGTATTGGGTCAAAGGATGGGAGGAGCATCTCACGCAATTTATTATGCTTCAAGAACCTTGAATGATGCTCAGAGAAATTACTCTACTACTGAAAAAGAACTTTTAGCTATTGTTTTTGCTTTAGAAAAATTTAGATCTTATTTGCTTGGTACTAAAATTATTGTCTATTCTGATCATGCAGCTCTTCGTTATTTGATGACGAAGAAAAAGGCAAAACCAAGGTTAATCCGATGGATACTTCTCTTGAGTGAATTTGATTTGGAGATCAAAGATAAAAAAGGAAAAGAAAATCATGTTGCAGATCATTTAAGTCGTTTAGTTCATGTGGAGGATGAACTTCGTCTGCAAGAAACGTTCCCCGATGAGCAATTGTTTGCTGCAACCGCGACATTACCCTGGTATACAAATATTGTAAATTATTTGGTTACTAATATGTTTCCTCATGGTTTGTCAAAGGCTCAAAGAGATAAGCTTAAAAGTGATGCCAAATACTATGTGTGGGATGACCCATACCTGTGGAAGCATTGGGCAGATCAAATAATAAGAAGGTGCGTACATGAAAATAAAATTATTTCAATTCTCACCTTTTGTCATTCTTATTCATGTGGAGGACATTTTGGAGCTAAGAGGACGGCAAGAAAAGTATTAGAATGTGGTTTCTATTGGCCATCTTTATTTCGTGATTCATATTCTTTCTGTAAAACATGTAATAATTGCCAAAAGATAGGTAATATATCTCAAAGGAATGAAATGCCACAACATCCTATATTATTTTGTGAAATTTTTGATGTTTGGGGCATCGATTTTATGGGACCGTTCCTTGTATCTTTTGGTTATGTTTATATTTTGCTTGCTGTTGATTACGTATCAAAGTGGGTAGAAGCTAAAGCTACCAGGACTAATGATTCTAAAGTTGTTTCAGATTTTATCAAGTCCAACATATTCTCCAGGTTTGGGATTCCGAGAGCCTTAATAAGTGATCGAGGTACTCACTTTTGCAATCGAACCGTCGAGTCTTTGCTGAAAAAGTACCATGTGACCCACAAGGTGTCAACTGCCTACCATCCACAAACGAGTGGGCAAGCGGAGGTATCAAATAGAGAGATTAAGTCCATCATTGAGAAGACGGTCAATCCGAGTAGAAAAGATTGGAGTTTGCGCTTGGATGATGCCTTGTGGGCGTATAGAACTGCTTATAAGACACCTATCGGTATGTCACCATACCGGTTGGTGTTTGGGAACCGTGCCATCTTCCTGTTGAGTTACAACACAAGGCTTATTGGGCTATCAAGAGTCTCAATATGAAGGCATATGAAAATGGAGAACATAGAAAGTTACAACTACAAGAGCTGGAGGAAATTCGCAATGACGCCTATGAGAATGCTCGAATTTACAAAGAGAAAACTAAAGCTTTTCATGACAAGATGATCTCTAGGAAAGAGTTTCAAGTTGGTCAAAAAGTCCTTTTATACCAGTCACGACTTTTTCTGTTTCCGGGTAAATTACGTTCTCGTTGGATTGGTCCTTTTGTTGTTACTAATGTTTTTAATCATGGTGCAGTTGAAATTCAAAGTTTAGCAACATCTAAAGTGTTCAAGGTAAATGGCCAAAGGCTCAAGCTTTTCTATGAAGGTTTCAAAGTGGAGAATGTGGATGAATTGAACCTTGAGGATCCAACTAATACCAATTGAAGGACGGCACATCCACGACTATAAACATAAGCAACCCAAGGGGAGTTTGTTCTTATTCTTGCAATTTTTGTTGTTGTTGTTTATTTTTGTCTTTTCTTTGCATTTAGCCTTACATTGGGACAATGTCAGTTTAAATATGGGGGAGGGGATTTAATAACTTTAAGCAGTTTCAGTTTTTTTTATGTTTCAAAAAAAAAATAGTTTTTATTTTTTATGTTTTTGTGGTTTTCAATAAAGTTTTATTTTATTTTATTTTCAAAAAAAAAGGGTTTTATTTTTCAATAATTTTTGGTTGTGTATGTCATGAGGAAGATTTAACTAAGTTTAAAAAAATTCATAACATGATTGAATAAATACTCTTTTCAACTTAGAATTAATTAGTATAGTTATTTTTCTTGAGGATGGTTGTGACTAAATTTGGTAGACAAAAGCCGGTGAGATTTTGAGCCTTTAGACTGACACTTCAGTCTCACTATTTTATTTGATGAGAGATATTCTTCCATAGATTTGTTTCTCTAGAACTTGCTTAGATTCTCTTCAAGGTCACATCGACACATGCATACATGAACATGATTAAGGCTATTTTTTTTACGCTACTTAAGCCAAATAGCCTACCCTGAAATTATTTTTCCTTTGGTTGAACCCCTTTGAGCCTTATTGCTTTTATTTTTGTGAACCCATATTACAAGCTTTAACCTGAAAAAAAAATCCTTACCCAGGCCAGAAAACTAGTGGAGCATTATGATATGTATGGGTGTATAAAAATAAGTGTGGGGGTATTTGAATTTCTAGTTTAGCTACATATTTTTATTCTCAAATTCTTGAGTTCCATCATGAAAAAAAAATGAAAAAAAAAGAAAAAAAAAGAAAAAGAAAAAAAAATGAAGGAGAAAATAAAAAAAGATGATGAGAAAAAGAACGAAAGAAAGAAAGAAGTAATAAAAAAAAGTGATGGAGAAATTTTCTTTTGATATTCATTTTCATAATTCTTCCTCCAATTCCAATAAAAGGGTATGTTGAATGCTTTAAGGTTAATTTGAAGCTGCTCAATGGAGTGATTGGTTTTACATGTTTTATATATTCGAGCTAGAGTTACATCATTTTTGCTCCACTAGTTTTGATAGTTTTTTAGCTACACTCCCAAATATATCCTACCTTAATCCTAAGCCCCATTACAACCCATGAAAAGTCCTTATGATTTATGTTATGCATGTGATCCAAGTGGTGGAGAATGAGAAGATATGCAAGCTTATGGTAGATCATTTCTATTGGAATGAATTTGAGCGAAACACATATCCTTCAAATATACGAGAGTTGAGTGTTTATTCCCGTGAGGGTCTACCAATTTAGTTTACTCTACCTTCAAATAAAATTACTTACTAAGTAATTAGAAGTTGTTTAAAAATATGTTTTCATGATATGATTATGAGTTTTGAAGAGCATGGTTATTCTTTATTTATGACATTACAACCTTGATTTTTTGAAAATAAATAAATAAGAGTTTTGTCCGAGGACGAACAAAAATTAAGTATGGGGGTATTTGATGAGAACGTAAAATGTTATATTTTTATCCCTTAGTGTTCACCATTTTATGCTCATTTTATGACTAAAGGTACTGATTATATTTATATTTTGCTTTAGGATGCAATTGGAGACACTATGTGCAAAATGGAGCTAAAATGTAATTCTGGACAGTTTTGACACCTTTCACCAAAATGAGCATAACTTCCTCATCTGAATAGCAATTGAGGTCGTTCAAAATGATTCGGAAAGCTAAGACAGAGGGCTACAACTTTCATATTTTGTGATTTTCGAGATTCTGGCTGCATCATGGACGAAAACAGACTTGAAGTTGGGTCAAAGATGCTGTGAACAAAAATAGGAACCAAAATAACCATGTTCCTACTTATTCTAGGACTTATTCTATTTGGTTTGAGAAGTTGTAACTTTTAGAGGATATGTGGGGAGATATTGTGGCCTTGACACAACAAATTTATGGTGTATAAAAGGGGGTAGAAATTATGAGAAGAAACACACAACACAACTCTTCTTCTCTTTCTCCAACTTTTTTTTTCAAGTTTTGAAGAACATGTGCGGCTAGAAGTCTTGTTGGTCGAAGTGTATGGAAGCCTTGGAATCAGTAAACTTGTGAGATCTAAATTGCTTTATATATTTGAGTTATACTTTGAATATTGAATGTTTTTCTGTGCCAAATTTTATGATTGTTTTGTTTAATTACTAGGAGGCCTACTAGTTTGTTATTCATTTCGATCTACCGCTAAATTAGATATCAAATCCGTAATAGTTTGATGTTTCTAATTTGTGAAGCAACCAAGCTTTAATAAAACTGCTTTGTTTTGTTAGATCTTAGGAGAAAAACGTTTGACAAAATTAAATGCAACCGCTTGTGCTTGTATTATTTTGCTTTATCGATCTCTTTGTTCTTTAAGAACTTGCTAGATTGAATCTATAGCGCTTGTCTTAGATTATTTAGTAAGTAAAGTTAATTAGGTCGCTTGTATCTGATTAACTAAGCCTAAGAGAGATAGGAAGATACTTCCAATGGTAAATGTTCAAAGTATGATTTAATTTATGCTTGCATCAATGATCAATTTTATGATTTCCAATGGTGAATGTTCACTGAGATCAATATTTGTTCCTTGATTGATTTTAATACTTTAATTGCTTTAGCTCTTCTTAAATTTTCTTTTCAAAACTCTCTCCCCCAATCCTTGTTCACGTAGCATAAAATTTATACTAATTACTCTCCGTGGGATCGATCCTTACTCTCTCTACTACATATAATTTTAAGAGTAAGGTTTTATTTTTGGGTGCATACGACAGCACACCAAAGATCATGTGGTAGGGAGACGATAATATAGCCCAGGTAGCGAGACGGAAGCTGAGTGCGCCTGGCTTGGTCATGAGGACCCTGAGGGGGGTAACTCTTGATATGACATGGATGGTTTGTCCCGAGACGTAGTGTCGCGTCTTCTGAATGGCAAACACCAGAGCAAGGCACTCCTTCTCCACGGCAGTGTATCGATGCTCCGGTCCTATCATCATTCGACTGAGGTAATATATTGCTTGCTTATGGCCTGCATCGTTGTTTTGTGCTAGCAGAGCACCGAGAGAATGTTCCATCGCCCGTACATAGAGCAGGAATAGTCTTCCAGCAACCGGGGCTACCAGGATTGGAGGGTTCGTTAGATATTCTTTGATGCTGTCGAAGGCGCGCTAGCATTCTTCATCCCATACGAATGAAACGCCCTTTTTTATGACGGTGAATGGCCGACATCGTCCGGAGAGGTTAGAGATAAATCTCCTGATGTAGGCCAGCCTCCTTTGAAGGCCTCGGAGTTCACGGAGATTTCTTGGAGGACCCATCTCCATGATTGCCTTCATCTTCTCAGGGTCTATGTGGATACCCTGGGAAGTAATGATGAAACCCAAGAACTTCCCGCTAGATACGCCCAAGAAGGATTTTGTGGGATTCATCTTCAAATTGTGCGCTCGTATCAGGTCGAACATTGTCCTCAGATCATGCAGATGATCTTCCTTAGAGCGGCTTTTGACGGCGATATCGTCAACGTAGCATTCCACTGTCTTGCGCAGGTGGTCTCTAAAGATAATGCTCATAGTTCTTTGATAGGTGGCGCCAGCGTTCTTTAAACAGAAAGGCATGACTATATAGCAATATGTGCCAATTGGTGTTCGGAATGATGTATGCTTTTCGTCATTAGGGAACATCTTGATTTGGTTGTACCCCAAGAAACCATCCATGAATGACATACGCTCAAAGCCGCAGGCGTTGTCAATCATGATGTCTGTGATAGGGAGGGAGAACTCATCCTTAGGACACGCCTCATTCATATTGTGAAAGTCGATGCAGATTCGAATCTTTCCATTCTTCTAGAGGACTGGTACTATGTTGGCGACCCAGTCTGGATGCTGTTCCTCGCGGTTGAAGCTGCTGGCTATCAGTTTGTTGACTGCAGCTTCAATGGCATTTATGATATCGGGGCGGAACCGTTGTTGCTGTTGCTTGATCGGTTTTGCATCCGGACGGATATTGAGTTTGTGAAGTGCAACTTCGGGGTTCAGTCCTGGCATGTCTTCGTAACTCCAGGCGAACACGTTGATGTATTCTCTGACGAGTTACAGTAGTGATTCTCGCTCTTCGTCTGTCAGACTCTTACTGACGAAGATAGGCTTTGGAGAGGACTCATCACGGAGATCAACTTGCACAACCTCATCCTCGGTGGGAGGCTCTCATCGTTCGAACCGCTTCTCCTATTATGAATCTAGTTGTTGTGCCCACGGCTCTAACTCAAGGAGTTCAGGAATGTCTTCATCTTCTTCGTAGGCATCGGCAAATACCATATTGACGGACCAGACTTGCCTGAGCATGTCCCCAATGCTGACATCCGAATCAGAAGTGGGTGATCCGGTTGAGTGTGAATGCCAATCGTATTCCTCGTCTGAGCTGTCAGGGGTCGTCGCGGGTGTAACATAACCAAGCCCACATCTAGTCTTGTTGTAGTAATCCCGCGGTTTCCCAGCTGGGATAGGCAATTGTAAGGGTAATCGTCGTCCAGTACCGTAGTTCAAACCTGGCGTAGTTTCTAGATCATACCCCTATTTTTGCATGAGGTACTTGGATTGGGAACTATACAGGTAAAGGGGCAGTCTCCCGGTGTCGGGTTCGAGATCAATTTCTTCTACCCTAAAGGGTTGTGGATCATTCTTTCGGCCAAAGTTGATTGGATGATCCCCTCCCTCGATTATGTGATAAGCGTCTTCCACTGGAGTAAGTTGGTTTGCGGTGTAGACATTTGTTACCTGTGTGTGCAGGTGGGTGCCTATACCGTATTCCATAGCATACATTGTACAAAGCTTATTAAGCTCGAGATAATTCAAAGATAGCCCTTTATTGATGAAGTAAGGTATCTTTTCCAGTAGGATTACATCATCTGCGGATGGAACATCGGTGTGAGCAGCCACATACTTGTCCAGTTCTGACTCTTCTTCAGCCACCCCCTGTGTAAATAAATACTGAGAGGATGACTGAGACAGCTTAATCATCAGGGGCTCCATGGGTAGAGCAGAACGTGGAGTCGTTGGCGTACTAGCCACCCCCAGTTTAGTTCTCGGTGCTGGGCGGGAAGTTGTTGGCTAGCTAGCCGTCCCCGGCTTAGCGCTCGGTTGTCGATTCATTCTGGGAAGACGAATCGTCATCGGCTTGACATAGGGATTGAGCTCCTTTATTTGTTGCTAACTAGCTCTAGGCAGCCTGATTGTCAGTGGCTCTATCGTGGGTCTTGGCGCTTAGCCAGACTTTGGCAGTCGGATTATCATCTACTCCTCCTTTGCAGAGAGGCTGATTGCGTCCTAACGCAGAGTGGCCGTAAGGGGTGTAGTTCTGCCAGGTTTACGGGCTTGGAGATGGATTATCAGCGGTTCTTCTGATCCAACTGCCGCCTCAGTTTGAGCTTGAGTATCTCCTTCAGCAAGGTGCTTTTTCGACTTCTTGTACAAGCATGAATCTGAGTAGTAGGATTCAACCCCTTTAAAGGGATCGATGTCGGCAAATTCTGTCCTCATGAAGCCGTGCTTGTCGACGTACTTGAAGCACTGGTGCAGTGTGGAGGGCACGATCATGTAATCGTTTATCCAAGGATACCCCAGAAGAATATTTTAGGAAGTGTCCGCATCTATGACATAACAGGTCACTTCCGACTGAAGGTCGCCGATTTGGCACTTCAAGCGAATCTTCCTGATCGGATAGCTTCTGCCTGAATTAAAACAGCTGATGGTGGTGCTTGTCGGCGTCAGACGATGCATTAGGATGCGCAGATGGTGTAGTAAGTTCTTCGGGATGATGCTTATGGAAGAACCAGGATCAATATGCATCTGGTCTATCTTGATATCACCAATGTATCTAGTATAATACAGAGGGTGATCGTACAGGTTGGTCTTGATAAGCATATCCTGCGGAGTGAAGACGATGTTGGGTATTGTGTCTATGCAAGCGCTGTCCTGGAGATCTGCAGGCGAGCTTTCCCCAGTGAGATTAGACTGAGCCAGATATGCGTCGACGTTCTGGAGTGCCTCGCTTAGTACGACGCGAACATCTTTGGAGAGTCTCAGGAGCTCGTATAGCAATAATTTGGCCGGTGTGTTGGCCAATTGCACCAAGATGTCAAAGTTGTAGGGCCTTTCCAGCCCATGAGGCATCTGTTTTCGAAGCGGTTTATCAAAGCGAGTCTCCTTCAGCCTAGGCTTATCGGTCGTCGAAGGCTGCGAAGGTCCTGGAGCATCAGCAGCTGTCGGCTGATGATCTTCTGCCGAGTTACCCGATGTATGTTGGAATTGTGCACCCGACCGGGTGACGACAGCCGTAGCTTCCTTGACCTTCGTTGAGATTGTGCGGCATGATTTGATTTTCCAACTCTTCTTCTTGCTGGTGGAGGGAGGTGTGGACTGATTCACTTCGGGTACCTGGTCCGGATGGACCCATATGACCTCCCCTCGTGATGTGGTAAGGGGCACTAGACCAGCAGCCTGGTCTCGGGGAGGTGGAAGGTTAGCGACCTCTATCCTTGCTCTAGGGACGGGAACTACTCTATCTTGAGTCTTTGTCGGAGGAAAGTTGCCGAATTGTACTGACACCATGTTGGCTGCTACGGTCACCTCTTCAAAATCAATGGCCAAGGCCTTAGAGTCGATGAGATGATGGATGTATCGCTTCAGTTGGTAGCAATCTTGTGTAGCATAGTGGACATAGCGATGGTAGTGGTAGTACTTGGGGCTTTCCATTTCTGTAGGGTGAGGTTTACGCTTTGGAGGAGGGAGTTGAATTCGACCTCCTTATATGAGCATGTCCAAGATGGGCTTGACATGGCCGTCCTCGAAGGAATAGGTCATCTGAGGCCACTGCTTCTCTGCCGGCTTTGGTTCAGACTTCGGGGCTGTGTCGGCCACCATAGCTTGTTTGCCCTTGTTGTCTCGATTGTTGGAGGGGTTACCACCATTGTTGCTGTTGGTGTTAGGGCATTTGCCCTTGTCCTCTCCTTCCGATACGTGCAATCCCAGTTGGCGACCTTTCTTCAACTTGTCTTCTGTGCTAGTGGCGCTGATAATGAAAGTCTTCCAATCCTTAAACTGACTTTCGCCCATCCAGAGGCTGGTCGTGGAAAGCAGCCTCTTTTGGCGAATTTCAATTAAGGAGGAATCCGGGTTACCGGAAGGCAACTTCATCGTGGTTTGGCGAAACCGCTCGATATAGTTTCTTGTCAGCTCATCTTCTTCCTGGACAACATCCATGAGGGTGGATATTATCACATCTTGTCCTACTTTGTAGAACCTTTCCAGGAATATATGTTTGAAGCCAGTGAAGGAATGGATGTAGTTGTCCGGCAAGTTGCGGTACCAGTCGAAGGCAACCCCTTCCAATGCTCCAATGAACAACTGCGTAAGGATGGCGTCGTCATGAGGCAGATGGTCGGTTGTGACTTCGAAGTAGGTGATGTACCTGCTTACAGACGTCTTCCCATCATATGGATTGATGTTAAATGGTTTATATCTTGGTGGGAAGGGAACATCTCTCCACACAGCAGGATACGGTTGTCGTATCTTGAGGTCTTGACAGTTTTCTTGGGCATGGAACCTGGCCCGGAGCTCCTGAACCTCTCTTCTTGCCTCTCTAGCCTCATCTACAGCGGTGGAAGCCAATATTTCAGGAGGATTATCACCCAGGTTTGGTGCAGCTGAGTTCGAGTCTACATTGACCGCGGGACCTAAGCTTGTTTGGCCAGGCGTCCTTCCTTGTAGAGTTGGAAGGGCCGCTTTGATCTCGTCCACGGACTTGACCAAGGCATAAAGTCTGGCCTCCAGGGTGTCAATGCGTTGGCGATCACTGGGACCATTTTTGTTGCTGTCCGTCATGAACACCGTCCTCACATGAGGAGAGATGGAAGGAACGGTGGAGGATGTGCCCTCTGAGTCATACCCTTGTACAGAGAAGTCGTCAGGATATGTAGGAATATTCTTCTCTGGTTCAGACTCAGAAGGAGTGGTACCCCCAGCTTAAGAGCTTGCCTCGTCTTGAGAGTTGTGGACGTCCTCGGGGACGTCGGGATCTGCTGTATCTGTTGGGTGAACCATTTTCCCTGGATTATCTTCTTAGAACACCGAGTTGTCATGGATATTTGGGGGAGTGCTACCCCCGGCTCCAGTGCCTCCCAAAGATGTGGACGATAAATCTCCAAGTGTGGCATATTTCGTCTTTGAGCGAGTACCTTGGAAACTCCTTCCGTAACGGTCGTTGACAACTACTTGGTTGAGATTTTCGGGCCGATGACGTTTGTTTTCTTCCTTCTCCCGCTGCCAGGGATCTTGTGAGCAGAATTGCAGGAGGCAATGAGAAACGTCTCCTCTTCTGAGCTTGGGTGTTGCAGCCGTTGGAAGACGGACTGCCAATCTTCTTGTACTGCCGCCTTGTTGCAGCAGCAGTTGATAATAATTTTGGAGCATTGATGTTCCTGACAGGACTCTTTGAACACCAAATCTTCGTCTCTTTCCATGCGTTTGTGAAGAATCACGTTGTGCAAGTCACCCGTTTTACGGACCCGGGAGTTCTGAGCACATGAGTGTGTTGGCATCGTACCTGTTCCCTGATGTGGCGGTAGTACGAGTACTTGCCCTGATTATTGTTGAGAGATTCTTGATAACTATCCCGTTCGTTGGCCGCCGGGGGCTGGACACAGTTTTATACAACTTTCCATCGGGGGCCCGCGTAATAGTTAGTAGGACGCCCTGATAGTCAGAAGTTAGGACAACTGTCTGAGCTCGACGAGCCTGCGCTGTCCGAGACTTCTTCCTTCTAGAACCTGAGAGTGCATAGTAGGAAGAGTCCACAGGGACTGGCAAATGAGTGCATCTGGGGTCATGATCGTCTGAGAGGCGGTCGAAGACTGATCGTGAGCCACATGGAGCAGATGGTATACGGCTGGGTTTGGTGGCTATACAGGCTGTCTGCATGCGGCTGGAATGTATGGCCGCATGACCCTTCTGTATGCGGCTAGGAGCGGTGGCCGCATAAGCAGTCTGCATGCTGCTGGCAGTCGTGGCCGCATGAGCCTCCTGTATACGGCTGGCTATCGTAGCCGCATGAGCCTCCTTCATGCGGTTGGACATTCTGGCCGCATGAGCCTCCTGCATGCGGCTGGCTTCTGTGGCCGTATGAGTTTTCATGTGGCTGGTGCCCTTATGCGACTTCTTCTTGGACCGCACAGAGTTCCTTTTTGCCCCTGCAAGTCCAGCATCGTAGTATTTTCCTCTGCTGGACTTGGGGACAGCAGAGTCCTCTATGGCCTAAAGTGGGGCCGCATGAGAGTCTTCCCCGCCATCTTGGGCAATAGAGAGTAATTCTTCGAGAGCTTGGGGAGGAGCGAATGATTTGGGCCTCCACTCCCTGCGGGCCTTCTTCGTGCGAGCTCGCCGCTGGACCGGGCCAGCGCTCCGTCGGAGAGCATTTCTTAAAACGCCTACTGGTCGAACCGGGCGACCAGCATTTATTGAGTGGAGCCAAGTTTGGCTGCGTTCGATTGCATCACCAACTCCTCAGTCGTAGAGAAGTTAGTCCCCAGCAGAGTCGCCATCGTGTTTGCCATTGATTGTAAAAGTGCAGAACAATTTTATAGGAGGACTGAACTTAGACTCACAATACAAACTCGCTCGTACAAAGAAAGCCTAGGAATGAAAACCTAGGTACAGCAATCTTGGTACGATTGTTTATTTTTGATTCTGGAGGGTGACGATAGAGGCTCGGGAAAGCGACGGCAGCTCTGTCTTACTCCTTGGACGATCAGACGTAGCCTTGGCTCTGATGAAGAAATGCTCTCGGAATGTGTGGGGAGACTCTTCTGTGCGTGCCTTTGTCTCTCTGTGTATCCAGCCGGGGGTTTGCAAAGGAATGGCACCTTGCTATTTATAGGAGTGGGGTGTGCTCATTAGGGTTTACAATGATTGTCCTTTGAAAAGTTGCGGTTTGGAGATTAATTACCATTTTCCTTGATCATATTTTGTTGGCAATTAATCTGGGCCGTTAATCTTGATTGCAATAAATCTGGGCAGTTAATGTTGATTGTGCCAAATCTGTATGGGCAATTAATGTTGATTGCCACGAATCTTCGTGACTTGTTATGACAAGCTCGGATCTCCTGCCACGTGTTCAATCTGCTTGATTGTAATAAATCTGATTTGATCCGGGTAATTATGATGATTGCACTAAATCTGGTTGTTGGGATTTGTTGATAAATCTTGATTGATTTGGTGCCATGTGTCCAACCATCATTATGCTGCGAGCCGTAGGGACATGAGGAAACTGATCTTCTGCCACGTGTCCTAACCGCGAGCCACAGGGACAGGATGTCACTACCACATTTCTAGCTTGGTGGTATTTTGGTCATTTTTGAAATTTTGTGAATTATTTGGAATTATTATTTATTATTTGGACTTATTATAATTAATATGATTTTTAGTAATTTTTGGTAATTTTTAGTAGAATTGATTTTAACCCTATAGTTGACTTTGACTAGTGTTGACTAGAAGACTAACCTAGTGACTAACCTAGGTTAAGACCACTTGGTTAGGTTAAGTAAACTTGGTTTGACCTAATTTAGTGAGGTTTAAGTCATTGGAACTTGTTTGGCGAGATTTGGAGTTGATTTGACTAATATGGCTTATGACTTCATAAGTCATGACTAATGACTTAGGCTTAATAGCCCATAGGCCCACACCATGAACCAACCCTAACCCTAATCAGCTCATGGCAGCCACTATTGACCCTTTCCCATCCTATTTAATGCCTTCCAAAGTTAGGGCTAGCCTCCTTTAGGTTTTCTTGCCAAGTTTTAGAAGAGGTATTTCTCCATCTTCCATAAATCCTAGTAAATCCATTTTACCTCCTTTTTAATCCAAACAAATTATATTGAGTTCTAAATTCTACCTACTTTCTGTTGGTAATTAATATTCTCAGATTTGGAGAGCTTTGGAGGAGTTTCACCATCAAGAAGAACATCTCTCATTAGAGTTTTTTGAGGGTTTTGATTAATTAAGGTAACTTCCTATTTCCACCATAGAATCCTGAGATTTTTGCATCATTAGGGAGCCCTAGACCTAACCTAACAGTAGGAATAGGAAACCCAAAGTTTTTGTGTCCTTTCGTGTCCAAACATGACACGTATCAGTACACTATTCAACGTATTTGTGGAAATGCCACAGTGGAACTTTTCGTGTTATTTTCGAAATATTTTTGAATAGGAATTTGTGTTTTGGTGTCGTTTATCCATTTCTTGTGCACTGGGATTGACTCGTGCACGTGTCGTGTCGTTTGGATACGCGTGCACACGGATTTGACACGCTCGCGCGCGGCCTGGCGGATCCCCTGCCTATCGGGGTCCCTACAGGACACGACACGGCGTGCCCTGACACGAAACTTCGTGGGGAGCTTGGGGCACCTTCTGTCATCACGCTCCCCAAGTTTCACGAGATTTCATGGTCGGGTTAGGGGGTAATCGGCCGCGCACGGAGAATACACTGCACTGTGCGCAGGCTGTTAATAGCCACTGATACGGCCTTGAATCACTGGACACGACATGCACTGACACGTTTCAGGGTGACACACACTTAGACCTACCCTAGGTGCACCTGCGGACACGAGCACGAGACACGAAGTGCTCTGTGTCGGGTGCCCGACACGCGTGCACCCCCGCACGAGACTGTCATAGTCTCTGTGTTAGTGTACACTGATTTTTTGTTTTATCCTATTGGACACGTTTGTGTCCTCTTGCAGGGACACAAATACTTCATGGGACACGTGCTCATGATGTTGGTTCATTACCAACCATTGTTTATTTATTTTAAATCAATTTTGATTATTATTTTCTCATCTCCCATTTTTCTGAAATTCCTATGTATCAGTGTAATTCCTGATTTTTCCCAGATTTAATTATATGAACTTTGGCAATCTTTTTAACCATTTAGACACTGATGTTTGCATGATATTAAACCCCTAACTTGTTCACCTAGGTGTTTTCTATTAGTATGTCGAATTGGGGTTGATTTGGATGTGTGTTGGTTCAAATCTGGTAATTTTGATAAGGGACTGTTCTAATGTATTTTTGTGTGTTATCAAGAGCTAATTGAACTGTCATTGACCCTTTAGAAAACTGAGTTTAGCATGACCTAAGATTTAGGGACTACTTTGTACTTTAAAATCTAATTTCTGAATATAATGGGCTGAAATCTGTGAGTGTTCGAAGGGGGAGGTTTTTCCTATGAGTTTTAACTGAGTTTAATAAGTTGCTCACTGTTTTTCACATATGCACTACACCCTTACTGTTCTACACACACACACACACACTTTCCTCTCTCTCTTTTCTGTCCTATATTGTTTCCTACACACAAACCCTCATGCACTCGTCCACACACACATGTAGTCACCATAGACACACACATACATATGTACACTTGAGTTTCCCCCTCTCTTTGAATCCTATTGTATATACATATAATGTAATGTATATATACATAATGTAGTGTATATATATATATAATGTGATATGTGATATGTGATATTATATGGTTTGGTGTATCATATAGGTATCTAATATAACTATTTTGCAATGGGTTTATAGGCTATGTTAGTTTATACATATAAGTGTCATATACATATAACTTGGGTGTGAACCATATATATGTATTACATATATATGTGGGTTATGGCTAGATTACAATATACATATCAATAGTGTATTGTTTAGATATAGTTTGGCATAGTGTATGTGTTTGGTTTAGCCTAGGTAGAATAGCCTATGGCCTGTATGTGAGTCAGTTGACTAGTAAGCCTAGTTGGGCTGGTACAGCCTTGTTAGACCTAGAATAGACTTGCTAGACTAGTTTGACCTAGTGTAGACTTGTTTGACCTAGTTTGACCATAGTTGACCTAGTTTGACTTCTAGGGTTGACCAGAGTTGACCAAGAGTTGACTTTGGCCTAGTTTGACCTAGATTCATGTAGAATGCATAGTAGAGCTTTATTTTATCATTTTAGACTTGTTGTGACTTATGCTGTTCTGATAGGAGCCAGACACCACTCCTCGGACAGTACTTTTTAGTTGGACACTCAGATACCAGGCGAGTACATTCTCTGATCATTTCATATCATGTTTAGGATTATATTTCCTGATTTAGACTATCTTACTTGATGCTGACACGTTGGATCACGGATTGGTACTATATGGATCCCTCTATGAGATGTTATCCTTCTCGGGAGCATCAGATACTTTGTCTCATGTGTGTTTCACTTACATCAAGTATCTCATGCTTCTATTATCATGAATCTTCGAGAATCAGCTAGTGACTCATGTACCCTCATGATCACCGAGCCTTCACGAATCAATTCATGAATCACCCTTTTTGGGCAACGTAGTATAATCATGAATCTTAACGTAACTTGAATGGATCCTTGTGTATTGATTGGGGATGGGAGAGTATAAATGAACATGTGAATAAATCCAAGTAGTGTAATCATGAATCAATTCCCTGTAGTGTAATCATAAATCAGTCCTTAGCCATTCACATGTTTATGCAGTACTCTGAATCACTAGCACTGTCTCTCTTTACATATATCATAGATATTTTCTTACAGTCTCCCTCTCTTACATTATGCTATTCTTCAGTTTCCTGTATTTTATTCTCTAGCATGATTATATTTCCTTTTTTGCTATGACTTGTTGAGATGTTTTGTACTCGCTCCGTCCTGACTGGACCTGTTGAAATATTACAGAGGATGAGGACGAGGCTGGCTGCCCTACCTATTACGGTGCTACTTTAGATGAGTGCTTGGACCTGGACCAGCAGCAGGTCCCACTAGCTGTGGATGACACACCCTTAGACTAGGATGCTTTCATTTCAGTATTTCATGGATGATTGTACTTATTGATACTTGGGATCTGGAATTTGTATTATCTTAGACACTTAGACTTTCTGATGTACTTGGGATTTCTCTTTCATTTCAGTAGTTCTTTTATCTATCTATCTGCTATCTTTTCATCTGCCTTACTTGTGATTGAGTTACTTTCTGCTATGACACCTCCATTCGGGGAGTATAAACTGTTAAGATTTATATTGTTAGATATTGTGACCTAGGACAGCGTTCTACCGCTGTCACTGCGGCGTAGGCTGGATGTACCCACGTCTCGTGCCCTTACTCTAGGGTGCGGGTCGTGACACGTTTTTAGTGGTGGCCCATGCAGGTCTAGATTAGAAATGTAGTGGTATTCGAATTAGAGTATCACTACAGCCTGCAGTAGGACTAGGAATTTTTTTTAAAAAAGGTACTCGATCACATTAGGAAAAATTCTTTTATTGCCATCTAAATCCTTATTTTCAACTGATCCTTTTGAATTTTAATTGTCCGTCTTTGTTATATCGCTTCTTTCTCAGAAATTGATACTCTTGTTTGTCTATCTTCAGGATGGTAGAGACTCGATCGCAGCGTACCATTCATGAGGATGCTATGGAGGGGACTGCTACCTCTCAGCCAGTACAGCGGGGCCAGGGGACTGCAGCTCCTGCCACCTCTGCTCGTATTGAGACCCCGACAGCAGCAGCAGTGGGTATGCTTCCACCGGCTCGGAGGCAGGACCCAGTTCTCCCAGAGGATCTTTACCAGTAGCTACCTGCAGGGACAGTTGACGCCGTTCAGCTGTTGGCCTTCTTCAGGCAGTACATGGAGGGTCAGCAGACCCAGCAGTAGAGGCAGACGGCAGAGCTCACTCGAGGCATTGAGCTGGCAGTGACAGCAGTGGAGAGAGTCGTAGCTCAGCCAGCAGCAGTCCAGCAGCCGCACCAGCCACAGGAGAAGGGCATCCAGGACTCCAGAAGATGCACCCGAGAGACTTTCGAGGGACAGAGGGGATCCTGTATGCCGATGAGTGGATCGAGCATATGGAGGAGATCTTCGGGCTGGCGAAGATTCCGACGAGGCTCCAGATAGAGGTAGCGGCCAGCATGATGTAGGATCTGGCCCGTACATGGTACCAGACCGACCCGAGGGTCGGCACAGCAGGACAGACTTGGGCAGCATTCAAGAAGCTGTTCAAGGAGAAGTTCTTTCCAGACGCAGCACTGGGAGCCCTCGAGACCCAGTTCGAGGCCCTGGTCCAGGGGAGCCAGTCCGTGGAGGAGTACGCAGGAGAGTTCTGCCGCCTGAGCAGATTTATGGAGGACTTGTCCGAGACGACGAAGGCTCGGAGGTTCCGGAAGGGCTTGGTAAAGGAGGTCAAGTCCTACACCAAGAACGCCCGTAGCGCTACATTTGAGGAGATCCTGGTGGACGCACTAGCTGCAGTGGATAATCTTGAGCTTAGGCTCAAGAGGGGACGAGACTCCCAGGAAGACAGCAGTAGCGGAGGACCGGCCAAGAGGCCGCACTTTTAGCAGCAGCACCACCAGCAGCAGAGGTTCCAGCCGCAGCAGTTTCAGCAGCCGAGGCAGCAGCCAGTGCAGTATCAGCAGCAGAGGGTACAGTAGCAGGCACCGAGGCAGCAGGCCACCATCTGTGCTTATTGCAAGTAGCCAGGGCACGGGTGGAGCAATTGTAGGAAGAGGCTAGGCAGGTGCCTACTCTGTGGGGCAGCAGACCATCAGCTGAGGGAGTGCCTATGTTCTCGAGACGTTCAGGACAGGGAGCAGGAGCAGGAGCCAAGGCTCCAGGGGGACCGCAGAGGGGACCAGCCCTGTCGATCCAGCAACAGAGATTTATTCAGCATCAGCAGCAGTCCAGGGGAGGCCAGCCGGGGCGAGCTTTCGCCATGGTGGCTGAGGATTCAGAGGTGGTTGGAGAGCTGATTGCAGGTTCGATTCTTCTTGACTCCAGTCCAGCTTTTGCATTATTCGATTCCGGTGCTTCGTATAGCTTCATATCTGTATCTTTTGCGATTAGACACGGTATCATAGCTGAATCATTGCCTAGGACTCACAAGATCAAGATCGGGGGTGGCATTATCCTCGTACGTGATGTTTGTAAGGGTCAGAGAATTATTTTGGAAGGCCGTGAGTTCGAGGTGAGCCTGCTCGTGATGCCATTGCCGAACTACGATATAGTACTCGGCATGGATTGGTTGAGCAAGCACCACGCCAGCATTGATTGTAGAGGGGATAGAGTTCTTTTCAGAGTGTCGGGGGAGCCAGAGTTCGAGTACTCCAGACGCCAGGCGGAGCAGAGCAGCGAAGTCTTCTGTGGAGTCTCGATGGAGGAGCAGACGATTCCACACCCCTTGATAGCAGAGTATATGGATGTTTTCCCAGAGGAGTTGCCGGGATTGCCACCAGACAGAGACATAGAGTTCTCGATAGACTTTGTTCCAGGAGCGGAACCCATCTCTCAGCATGTCTATCGGGTAAACAACAACGAGCTGGTGGAGCTGAAGAAGCAAATGGATGAGCTGCAGGACAAAGGCTTCATCCGCTCGAGTTCGTCGCCATGGGGTACACCAGTATTGTTTGTGCCGAAGAAGGATGGGTCAGTACGGATGTGTATTGACTATAGGGCACTCAACAACCTTACGATCAAGATCAAATACCCACTGCCGCGGATCGACGATCTTTTTAACCAGTTGAGCGGAGCTCGGGTATTTTCCAAGATTGATCTGAGGTCGGGATATCACCAGGTGAAGGTGAAGGGGGATGATATTCCCAAGACCGCTTTCAGGACGCGGTACGGGCAGTTTGAATTTTTGGTTATGCCGTTTGGGCTAACCAATGCACCAGCAGTGTTTATGAACCTTATGAACAAGGTGTTCCACCAGTATCTGGATTATTTTATGGTGGTGTTCATTGACTACATCTTGATATATTCCAAGACTGAGGAGGAGCACGAGGAGCATCTGCGGATAGTGCTAGAGATTCTCAGGAAGGAGCAGCTTTATGGAAAACTCTCCAAGTGTGAGTTTTTTTTGGACCGGGTGGACTTCTTGGGGCACGTTGTGACTGGAGATGGTATCTCAGTTGACCCTAAGAAGATTGTAGTATTCGAGGCATGGACAGCGTCGACTTCAGTTGCAGAGATCAGGAGTTTCCTGGGGCTGGCAGGTTATTATCGGAGATTTGTGCAGGATTTCTCCCGAGTTGCAGAGCCGTTGACACGGTTGACCCGGAAGGATGCTGAGTATGTTTGGTCAGAGGAGTGTCAGGCAGCTTTTGATGAGTTGAAGAAGCGGCTTACGACAGCTCCGATTCTGACATTGCCTTCAGGATCAGGTGGTTTCACTATTTATAGTGACGCTTCAGGGAAGGGGCTGGGTTGTATCTTGCAGCAGCATGGAAAGGTGATTGCCTATGCTTCCAGGCAATTACGTCCCCATGAGAAGAACTACCCTACCCACGACCTGGAGCTGGAGGCGGTGATATTTGCTTTGAAGTTTTGGAAGCATTATCTGTATGGGGAGAGGGTGGAGATCTTCACAGATCACAAGAGCTTAAAGTATGTGTTCACTCAGAAGGAGTTGAACATGAGGCAGCGCAGATGGCTAGAGTTGATGAAGGACTTTGACATCCTACTTCAGTATCACTCAGGGAATGCCAACGTGGTTGCCGATGCCATGAGTAGGTATCCGACAGCCATGTGTTTGACCATGGGTCGGCATTTGCTTGTAGACTTGGAGAGCCTTGGGATCGAGGTGATCGTGCTCGGGATACAGATGCAGTTATGGGGGATGCAGATTCAGTCGGACTTGATGGAGAGGATCAAGTCGGTACAGTTTGAGGATGTTGCTCTGCGGTGTCTCCGAGAGCGGGTTCGAGCAGGATTGCTGGAGGGCGAGTTTTCTCTTGCAGATGATGGTGCCTTGAGGCATGGTTCCAGATTATGTGTGCCCAGCGGAGAGCTCAGGGAGCAGGTTATGCAGGAGGCCCACAGATCTCAGTACTCCATGCACCCTGGTGCCAACAAGATGTACCGAGATCTGAGGGAGCATATTTGGTGGTCCGAGATGAAACGGGAGGTGGCTCGCTTCGTAGCTAGGTGCTTGATCTGTCAGCAGGTCAAGGCGGAGAGGCAGAGGCCCGGTGGATTATTGCAGCCGCTGCCCATTCCCGAGTGAAAATGGGAGCACATCACTACGGACTTCGTATCAGGATTGTCACGTACACCAGGAGAAAAAGACGCGATTTGGGTCATCGTTGACAGGTTGACCAAATTGGCCCACTTCTTGTCATTTAAGGTGGGTACGTCTACAGAGAGGCTCGCGGAGATGTATATGCGGCAGATAGTCAGGATTCACGGAGTTCCGGTCAGCATCGTCGTAGATCGGGATAGTCGCTTTACTTCCCATTTCTGGAGGAGTTTGCAGACTAGCTTGGGCACTCAGCTCAAGTTTAGTACCGCATACCACCCTCAGACGGACGGACAGTCGGAAAGGACTATTCAGACCCTTGAGGATATGCTGCGGACGTGCGTCTTGGACTTTGGAGGCTACTGGAAGGATTATCTTCATTTGGTGGAGTTTGTTTACAACAACAGTTTCCAGGCCAGCATTGAGATGTCACCTTTCGAGGCTCTGTACGGGCGTAGGTGCCGTACACCCTTATCTTGGGATGATGTTGGTGAGCGAGCTTTACTGGGGCCAGAGATGGTTGTTGATGCAACCGAGAAGGTGAAGCTCATCAGGGACAAACTTTGCGTGGCACAGGACAGACATCGGCACTGGGCCGATAGCCTCCTGAGGCCCTTGCAGTTTGAGGTACAGATTAGAGTAGGATTAGTTTAGGTTTGATTGTTTATGTTTTAATAATCATGTTTGTTTATTATAATTAATTGAGACCTTGCTTGTGATTAGGTCGGAGACCAGGTTTTCTTGAGGATATCTCCGACTCGTGGTACGATACATTTTGGTGGAGACGGGAAGCTTAGCCCGTGCTTCATCGGCCCTTTCGTTATCAGCGGGAGAGTCGGTGACGTATCATACAGGCTAGACTTGCCGTCTGTACTTGTGGGGGTCCACAACGTATTCCATGTATCACAGTTGAGATGGTACGTGGCTGACCCTAGCCATGTGCTCGATCATTCAGAGATTGAGGTTGAGCCTTCTCTCAGCTATCCAGAGCACCCAGTGGAGATTCTGGATCGACGGGAGAAGGTTCTGAGGAACCAGGTGATACCCTTGGTACGCGTCGCATGGAGGCATCATTCTCCAGGAGAGTCGACCTGGGAGCGGGAGGATGAGATGCGCGAGCGGTACCCCTATCTTTTTGGACCTTGAGGTATACTTTTCTATCCTTCTCAGCAGTTTAGTTTCGCCTTTAATTTCGAGGACGAAATTATTTTAAGGAGGGTAGATTTGTCACTACCACTTTTCTAGCTTGGGGGTATTTTGGTCATTTTTGAAATTTTGTGAATTATTTGGAATTATTATTTATTATTTGGACTTATTATAATTAATATGATTTTTAGTAATTTTTGGTGATTTTTAGTAGAATTGATTTTAACCCTATAGTTGACTTTGACTAGTGTTGACTAGAAGACTAACCTAGTGACTAACCTAGGTTAAGACCACTTGGTTAGGTTAAGTAAACTTGGTTTGACCTAATTTAGTGAGGTTTAAGTCATTGGACCTTGTTTGGAGAGATTTGGAGTTGATTTGACTAATATGGCTTATGACTTCATAAGTCATGACTAATGACTTAGGCTTAATAGCCCATAGGTCCACACCATGAACCAACCCTAACCCTAATCAGCTCATGGCAGCCACTATTGACCCTTTTCCATCCTATTTAATGCCTCCCAAAGTTAGGGCTAGCCTCCTTTAGGTTTTCTTGCCAAGTTTTAGAAGAGGTATTTCTCCATCTTCCATAAATCCTAGTAAATCCATTTTACCTCCTTTTTAATCCAAACAAATTGCATTGAGTTCTAAATTCTACCTACTTTCTGTTGGTAATTAATATTCTCAGATTTGGAGAGCTTTGGAGGAGTTTCACCATCAAGAAGAACATCTCTCATTAGAGTTTTTTGAGGGTTTTGATTCATTAAGGTAACTTCCTATTTCCACCATAGAATCCTGAGATTTTTGCATCATTAGGGAGCCCTAGATCTAACCTAACAGTAGGAATAGGAAACCTTAAGTTTTTGTGTCCTTTCGTGTCCAAACAGGACACGTATCAGTGCACTATTCAACGTGTTTGTGAAAATGCCACAGTAGAAGTTTTCGTGTTATTTTCGAAATATTTTTGAATGGGAATTTGTGTTTTGGTGTCGTTTATCCATTTCTTGTGCACTGGGATTGATTCGTGCATGTGTCGTGTCATTTGGACACGCGTGCACACGAATTTGACACGCTCGCACGCGGCCTGGCGGATCCCCTGCCTATCGGGGTCCCTACAGGACACGACACGGCGTGCCCTGACACAAAACTTCGTGGAGAGCTTGGGGCACCTTCTGTCATCACGCTCCCCAAGTTTCAAGAGATTTCATGGTCGGGTTAGGGAGTAATCGGCCGCGCACGGGGAATACACTGCACTGTGCACAGGCTGTTAATAGCCACTGATACGGCCTTGAATCACTGGACACGACATGTACTGACACGTTTCAGGGTGTAGACCTACCCTAGGTGCACCTGCGGACACGAGCACGAGATACGAAGTTCTCTGTGTCGGGTGTACGACACGCGTGCACCCTCGCACGAGACTGTCACAGTCTCTGTGTCAGTGTACACTGATTTTGTGTTTCATCCTATTGGACACGTTTATGTCCTCTTACAGGGACACAAACACTTCATGGGACACGTGCTCATGATGTTAGTTCATTACCAACCATTGTTTATTTATTTTAAATCAATTTTGATTATTATTTTCTCATCTCCCATTTTTATGAAATTCCTATGTATCAGTGTAATTTCTGATTTTTCCCAGATTTAATTATATGAACTTTGGCAATCTTTTTAACCATTTAAACACAGATGTTTGCATGATATTAAACCCCTAACTTGTTCACCTAGGTGTTTTCTAGTATGTCGAATTGGGGTTGATTTGGATGTGTGTTGGTTCAAATCTGGTAATTTTGATAAGGGACTGTTCTAATGTATTTTTGTGTGTTATCAAGAGCTAATTGAACTGTCATTGACCCTTTAGAAAACTGAGTTTAGCATGACCTGAGATTTAGGGACTACTTTGTACTTTAAAATCTAATTTCTGAATATAATGGGCTGAAATCTGTGAATGTTTGAAGGGGGAAGGGTTTTCCTATGAGTTTTAACTGAGATTAATAAGTTGCTCACTGTTTTTCACACATGCACTACACCCTCACTGTTCTACACACACACACTTTCCTCTCTCTCTCTTTACTGTCCTATATTGTTTCCTACACACAAACCCTCATGCACACATCCACACACACATGTAGTCACCACACACACACACATACACATGGACACTTGAGTTTCCCCCTCTCTTTGAATCCTATTGTATATACATATAATGTAATGTATATACATAATGTAGTGTATATATATATATATAATGTGATATGTGATATGTGATATTATATGGTTTGGTGTATCATATAGGTATCTAATATAACTATTTTGCAATGGGTTTATAGGCTATGTTAGTTTATACATATAAGTGTCATATACATATAACTTGGGTGTGAACCATATATATGTATTACATATATATGTGGGTTATGGCTAGATTACAATATACATATCAATAGTGTATTGTTTAGATATAGTTTGGCATAGTGTATGTGTTTGGTTTGGCCTAGGTAGAATAGCCTATGGCCTGTATGTGAGTCAGTTGACTAGTAAGCCTAGTTGGGCTGGTACAGCCTTGTTAGACCTAGAATAGACTTGCTAGACTAGTTTGACCTAGTGTAGACTTGTTTGACCTAGTTTGACCATAGTTGACCTAGTTTGACTTTTAGGGTTGACCAAAGTTGACCAAGAGTTGACATTGGCCTAGTTTGACCTAGATTCATGTAGAATGCATAGTAGAGCTTCATTTTATCATTTTAGACTTGTTGTGACTTGTGCTGTTCTGATAGGAGCTAGACACCACTCCTCGGACAGTACTTTTCAGTTGGACACTCAGATACCAGGCGAGTACATTCTCTGATCATTTCATATCATGTTTAGGATTATATTTCCTGATTTAGACTATCTTACTTGATGCTGACACGTTGGATCACAGATTGGTACTATATGGATCCCTCCATGAGATGTTATCCTTCTCGGGAGCATCAGATACTTTGCCTCATGTGTGTTTCACTTACATCAAGTATCTCATGCTTCTATTATCATAAATCTTCGGGAATCAGCTAGTGACTCATGTACCCTCATAATCACCGAGCCTTTACGAATCAATTCATGAATCACCCTTTTGGGCAACGTAGTATAATCATGGATCTTAACGTAACTTGAATGGATCCTTGTGTATTGATTGGGGATGGAGGAGTATAAATGAACATGTGAATAAATCCAAGTAGTGTAATCATGAATCAATTCCCTGTAGTGTAATCATGAATCAGTCCTTAGCCATTCACATGTTTATGCAGTACTCTGAATCACTAGCACTGTCTCTCTTTACATATATCATAGATATTTACTTACAGTCTCCCTCTCTTACATTATGCTATTCTTCAGTTTCCTGTATTTTATTCTCTAGCATGATTATATTTTCTTTTCTGCTATGACTTGTTGAGATGTTTTGTACTCGCTCCGTCCTGACTGGACCTGTTGAAATATTACAGAGGATGAGGACGAGGCTGGCTGCCCTACCTATTACGATGCTACTTTAGATGAGTGCTTGGACCTGGACCAACAGCAGGTTCCACTAGCTGTGGATGACACACCCTTAGACTGGGATGCTTTCATTTCAGTATTTCATGAATGATTGTACTTATTGATACTTGGGATCTGGGATTTGTATTAACTTAGACACTTAGACTTTCTGATGTACTTGGGATTTCTCTTTCATTTCAGCAGGTCTTTTATCTATCTATCTGCTATCTTTTCATCTGCCTTAGTTGTGATTGAGTTACTTTCTGCTATGACACCCCCATTCGGGGAGTATAAATTGTTAAGATTTATATTGTTAGATATTGTGACCTAGGACAGCGTTCTACCGCCGACAATGCGGCGTAGGCTGGACGTACCCATGTCTCGTGCCCTTACTCTAGGGTGCGGGTCGTGACACAGGATGTCTTGACAGAGCCGCATGAGGGTGGCTTCCAACTGAACCGCATAAGGCTGGCCACGTGTCAAGGCTGCATGGGCGTGGCCTCTCAACATTTGAGCTGCATGAAGGTGGCAGCCGCATAGGTATAGCTTTCGAAATCTGAGCTGCATGAGGGTGGCTTCCAACTGAACCGCATAAGGCTGACCACGTGTCAAGGCTGCATGGGCGTGGCCTCTCAGCATTTGAGCCGCATGGAGATGGTCCCCATGATCCGAGCCGCATGAGAGTAGCGATCGCATGGGGGTGGCTTCTCAGGATTTGAGCCGCATGGAGATGGTCCCCATGATCCGAGCCGCATGAGAGTAGCGGACGCATGGGGGTGGCTTCCACCTGAATCGCATGCGGCTGGCCACGTGTCAAAGCCGTATGGAAGACTTTGGGATTTGATGGATCGTGCCAGCTATAGAGATTTTCTTTGTTTCCCTAGGAGCACGCCATTATGTCAGAGTCATCATTGCAGCTTTATGTCAGAGCTGTCAGTTCACTTTTATGTCAGAGCTGCCTTGTTGTGTCAGAGCATTAAATGAGGCTGCTGCTTAATGGCCAACTGTAGAGGCGAGCCGCATAAGGCCACGTGGCTTTTACTCGAGCCGCATAGCTAGGTTGGCATCTTTTGAGCCGCATAAAACTCCTGAGCCGTATGAAGCTCTGAGAGCTTCTTTGAACCGCATGAGACTCCATCTATTTTGAGCCGCACGAATTTTCCTGTTCTTTTCCAGGCTTCTACAAGAATGTCAGGACATGACGGGTCAACTTCTGTCCTTGTTTGGTTAGGAAGTTGGTTTAAAGTGTCGTGATATTGTGTGAACCACAGTAGCAAGCAGAGTTTTATTTATCACATCCTTAACTCTTACCACTGGTTTTAGTTCTCATGTCGTGCTTCCTTGTGGTACTTTGTAACCCCCCCTGAATTTTCAGGGAATTTTTTTAAATTATTTTTTTATTTGAAGAATAGCTTGTTAATTTATTTTAATTAAATAATTAATTAATTAATTCTAATCAGGTGTAAAACCCCTCAAAATATTTTTTTTATTTTTATTAATATTTATTTGTTACTAAATAATGTTAATTGTTAAATAAATGCTTTTACACTAATTATTAAATTATTGATAAAGTTTAGAAGTATATGATATATATATAGTGTTACTATTTATTGGTTTACTATTAGATTATATATATAAGCTTGTATAGTTTTGGTGTTAAAAATTTTAGCAACTAAACCCAATCCTTAATTTAACCTTAACGTAGGCCCAACCCATTAGGGACCTATTCATTTGGATCTCATTCCCATATATATATTCTTATAGGAGAACCTAATCACTCTCAACCCTAACCCTAAACTTGCCTCCACACAAACTCCACCTCTCCCCATCAAACCACCAGCCCCTCCTCCTCTTCCGCGCCTATCTCCTTCCCCCTCACCCGGAGCCCCGTCGTCGACGACGAGACGCGGCGCTTCCCGCGCCCGCGTGTAGCAGCCGGCCCCCCCGCGCGCTGCAGCCCCGACCGCCCCGATCCGGTGGCCCCCTCGCGGTGTTCCACCCCCCTGCGGCGTGGCGAGGTAACCCCGACCCCCCCCCCCCCCCGTGGCGCTGTCACGTGGATTAAATCCTCTTAGCATGCTTTAAACCAAGTTTTAGTATTTAAATTCGGATTATTCAGTTTTGTATTGATTGTTATGATGAATAAATGGATGAATAATTAGATCTAAATGTAGGAAATCGTTGGTAATTATGTAGGGGTTCTACCCTAATTTTTGTATGAATTAATATTAATTATTAGTATTTATTTATATTTAATTATGAAGTTTCAATGCTAGTAATTAATTAAATGTGTTTAATGTTTTAATTTTTATGTAATATTTTGATCACGAATTAGATAAAACTTTGTACATGAATAAGATTGTATAATTAATATAGTATTTTAAAATAATTTTTCCAGAATTTTTAGAATTAAATTTATAATTATTTTATGTGAAAAACAGTGAATTAAAACTGTTTAATTGGTAAATAATTAAATAATATAATTTATATGGAAAATATAGATTTAATTATAAAGTGAATTATGAAAAATTTTCCAGTATTTTATTGGTTTTTAAAATATTTTATTTAGATTTTTCTTGGAAGTTTTGTATTAATCAAACTAATTATTAAATACCGTTTTCAATTTATATTATTTAATTGGTTAGTAATTAAATAATATTGTTTGAATAGAAAATGTTTGTAATAGTATATTATTCTGTATAAAAATAATTCTAATATTTATTTATTATTATTTATAATTATTTAGATTAGTTGGGTAATTTCTAGATTTATTACATAAGTTGAATATATTATATATTAATTGTTATTAATTATATAAATGTTGTAATTTTGTGAAGTGGTAAGATTCTGTTAGAAATGTGTAAATAGGGTATTTAGGAATTTATTTTATGTATTTTAAATATATTTACGAATTTTTAAGACTTAAAAGTAATTTGGAAAATCATGTTTAGGTTTATGTAATAAATTGTGTAATAATTATTTATTGATTTAAATAATTATTAATTTTGTGTTACTACTGTGAATTTAGTTTTAATGATTAAATTTAAGGGTTGTGGTGATTTATTTGGATTTATTTAGAATTATTAAGTACTTATTGTTATTATCCAACTAGTTATTTAATAAATAGTTTAATGATAATAATTCATTTTCTGTAAAATATATATATAATATATATTTATTATTCTGATATTATTTAGTTTATTATTAAAATAGACTAAAAATGATTTTTAAGGATTTTTACTATTTATGTTAGTAATATTAGGAATTGTGAATTCATGTTTGTATTAAAATGGTTGGTTAATTGATTATCATTAATTAATTAATTAATTATTAAATATTTGGTTGTATATAAATTTCAGAATATAAATGGTATGATAATAAGTATGGTTCACGTACTTATTATTGTATAATTATTATTCATAATTATTGATACTAGTTAGCTAGTAGTAATAGATTAATTTAAATTACTTAGCAATTAAATAAATTGTTTAATTTGTTTAATTAGTAATTAATTAGAGATAAATTTTGTTTAGGATTATTTGCTTCTCGGGACTCGGACTCTACTTTGGACCCGGATACTCAGTTGCTGGACACAAACAAGTACACCTTGCTTGATTGTATATTTTTGAAGTTAGTTTATGTTACCTAGTTATTTCTCAGTTGTGTGCACGCGTCTAGTAGTAGTGGACTTATCCTGTATATTGTGAAGGTATGTGGTACCTTCTAGCCGGACACCGTATCATACACGATCACTATATGAGTGAGTTGAGAGCATGGATTTGTGTGTCGACTGATCATTGGCACGTGAGTTCGCCTCTGGTCTAGTGGTTGGTACAGGTCTACTTATATATACTATGACGTCTTGCATATTATTTGTACCGCGTATACGGTACAGATATACATTGGGTGGGGAGAGTCTACTAGTGGTGTATGAGAATTCTGTTTCCAATGGACGTTGGATGCTCGTAGCCCCTCGTTTCTCAAACCGTAGAACGCTTGGTGGCAGTTTCTTCTTCTTCTCCCTCCCTCATGCACCATTAGAGATGTCTTGAGTGCATTACACATAGATGGTTAGTTTACCTGTCGTATGTCGCATGATATATCCTGTCCTTGTTTGGTTGGGGAGATGTTATGTTACATTTGTTATAGTTATTTATATACTGCCCTGTACTATCATGCATGTCAATTTCTTGTGTACTTGTTACGTCCCTCTGAGGACCTGGCACCTTTTCTAGATTGGGACGAGCACAGGTACCGAGGACTACGGAGATTGGAGACTTTTGCTGACGAGGACTTCAATGTTGAGCCTCGTGAGTTTCTCGAGTTCTTAGGTGATTTCTGCTAGTGGCTATCTATTTCTTTTCTGGTTCAGTTGTACTCTTTTAGTAGTTCTTTCATACATTTATTGGTGGATTATTTTCCACTAGTCATGACTTGTAGTTTGATTCAGAGTTATTTGTATTCCTTCCAACTTTATTCTGTGATTTTTCCTGTGGATGAGATTAGTATTTACCTGCCTGTATTGTTATTTAGTTGTTACTTCAGCGTACTACGATCGAGTATAGTCCATTAAATTGAGGTTTTTCTATACTTGATCGTACAGCTGGCACGCCACGTGTTCCTGGTCCCACATATTTTGGAACCGGGGCGTGACATGTTTTTAGTGGTGGCCCATGCAGGTCGAGAAAATATTGTTTGGTTACTTTACCGTACCAAGCAAGCCTGCGTATAGGATTAGGACTATTGTGTCTCATCCACAATTGATTATTTTTATCCTTTGATCTCGTTTGATTTCGACTCATTTCAAACTCCTCGAAATACTTGATCTCTTCTTTGATTTATATCTTCTGACTCTTTGACTTCCTTGCAATTATATCCTTCTCGATCTAATCTACCGTACCCCTTGCTTGTCATGATTGATAGAGGTTTGGAAGATGCTATACTATATACACTCTTGAGTTAACTATATGGCTAGATGGGTTACCTTGGCAGCTAATTATGCGGTTGAGTCTATAATTGAATTCTTGGAAAGTACTAAATATTGCAGGTTGATGAACACCATATTTTTGAAAGATATAATTTTTGCATGAATGATTAGTTAATTCAAAGTTGAGTAGTAATGATATATCAATTTCGAATGATAGTGAGAAAGATTACTTATACTCATATGGAAAAGACTGTTAGAAGTTGATTAATAAAATAAACTCGATGATCGATTTGAGAGGATGATTTAAAGTTTTGATTTGAGTTTTAAAAAAAATTCTATGATTGGTTAGAGAGGATATAAAATCAACTTGATGATTAAAAATTTAAATATTCACATTGCTACATGAGATTTAAATTGGTTGATGATTTATGTTGGTTTCCAAAATAGAAGAATAAAAAAAAATTTTAATTTGAGGATAGATGATTGTAAATAGAAATAGTTAAGAGTTGCCTATGAGATTTATATTTCTTTAAAGATTGAATATTTTGACCTTGATGAAAAAAAGGGTTTATTTAAGAAGAATTTAGAAATTTGATGCATTTCATAAAGTGATTTAAAATTTGGAGTTGGGTAATTTTAATCTAAAATTTTGAGGAGAAAAGAAAAGGATGTTTGTACTATAATAAAGTTTATTTCGAGGATCGATTTAGAAATTTGAGGTATTTTTTTGTGATTGAATTTTGTTTGATGGAACAAATTTTGATTGAAAAAAAAAATTTTGAGATTTAAATCTTTTTTTTTTAGATTGATAAATTTTTATTGAAGTTTCTTTTGGAAAAAAAGAAGAAGAATTTAGTATTATGATAATATTTATCTCGGTGATTGATTTAAGTATTTTCATAAGAGAGTTACAATCTTTTATATTAGGTAAACTGAATTAAAGTTGAGGAAAAAAAAAGGGGGAAATAAAAGGGAGTTGGTGTGATGATAAAAGGATTGGTTGGGTATTTTAAAGTTATAATTATGATTATATGCGATGATCTTAAAGAGATTAAGGAAATTGGTGGATGATTGTTTTGATTTAAAGATTTTATACTGAAGGAATTTATGAAGAAATTTTATTTACAGGAATTTGATTTTTTTATCTTGACGAGGAAATAAACATAGAGGATGTTACTCTAATGAGATAGAAGTGTCACGCCTTAGTTGCCATATTTTTCATAGCCATGATAGTGATTATATGCAGTTATAGTTAAGTCATCGACCCATGTGACTATGTCTTCTTCTTAAAATTTTATCATCCTTGTTCTCGACCCTAAACTAGTATCATGATTCCCTAATTGTTTAGAGCTATAGATGTCTATAAATTTTTCTTGACCATACCCCAAATCCGTCAACCAGTGTATCTTCTCCTATATTTTAGTATTATATTATTAGCATTAATATTAGGAATATCTATTCAGTTGTTTGTTACTTTACCTGTAGACAATATTGGTTGATATTTTCTATAATAAAAATTTTCCTTCACCTTTAGCTCATGCCACGGTTGCCGAGCTAAATGCTGTAAGGATTTTTTTTTATTATCTAATTAGTTTATTTTCTTTCCTGATTTACTATTTATCGTGCTGCGTAATTCTAGTACTATCGATCCAAATTTTGTTTTCTTAAGCAATAATGGAAAGCAGATCATTACGTCTTATCCTTTTGAATAGACCAAAGGACTTTTTTTTCTCATGTTAGGATTATTATTGCTTCTCTAGAAAATTCTATGTTGTTGCTACAATTTGGTAGGATAAACTTGCTTCCCTAAAGAGACAGTTAGAGGTACTAGTTCAATTCTTATAAGTTGGGTAGTATACCCTGTAGTCTAGCATCATACTTTTCTCAGGACCATTAAGAAATTATAGTTGGATAACACTGACTATATGTTGGTATAAGTATTTAGATTACCTAGACATAACTTTGTGGGTTCCTATCCCCTAGCTCAACTAAGGTTAGAGATTCATAGGGCAACTAGAAAGGTCAAATCATTATTTATGTTTTGGACTTGAACTATCTTGTACTTTCTTTTCTTCTGTACGTTTATTTTTATCGTCTTGACTAATACTGCTGTTATAGCCTAGTTTTTACAAGCTTCTTCTTTTCTCAAGCTTGTTCTTGACACATATATTATTGGGTGCACCCACTAAAATGTTGTCTAATCAGAATCGGTGCATGATGGTCTGGCCAACCTAGTGCATGTTGATTCGCTTTCCCAATGATTATTTTATGCAGATGAAGATATAGTAAACTTGTCCTAGGATCTCATTTGCGACCGTTTGACAATTTTTTTTTCTTGAAACATTTATTCGCATTGGACCTTCAAATTTGTAATCGACCCCATCCCCCTTGAACTCTTCTTTATTCTGCGTCTTAGTATAGAATTTCTCTTTATAACCCTTTATTATCTATGATTTATAGTAGAACCATCTTTCTACTAAGTCAGTTAAGTATACCTTGTATGATATCTTATTTTAGTAATACCCTTAGCACCCTAGTAGCCATCTTAGACTGATTTTAGTCGGACATTTAGCAAATAAAAGTTTTCCTATTATCCTTTCCTTGGTTCATATCATTTGATCCCTTACCATGACTTGGGTAATTGAAGCACAATATTAGGATTTTTCTTCCAATAATTGCACCATTATGATCTAGACAAACCGCACCATACACATGACATTTATGCCCCCCATAAACACACCTTTATGTGCTCTATTTTAATAACTCTACTTGTTTGACAAATCTTTCCCTTAGAATAGACTATTTGTGTCCTCTCCTTATCCTATTAGATTTGACCATACAATATCGATCTATTCCCTGATCACTTGGAAATCCTATGACCTATGCCGGACCTAGAACATATTCTTGTAGGATATGATGCCAGTTTTGACCCCACTATAAACCCCCAAGTATCGTTGTAAATTGTCTTGTTGAGTAAGTTACAATTTACATATTTACTTTTTATTGATTTTCTTATTATTTCTTCGGTATTAGAATTATTTTAAATTTCGAGGACGAAATTCTTATAAGTTGGGTAGATTGTAACCCCTCCTGAATTTTCAGGGAATTTTTTTTAAATTATTTTTTTATTTGAAGAATAGCTTGTTAATTTATTTTAATTAAATAATTAATTAATTATTTCTAATCAGGTGTAAAACCCCTCAAAATATTTTTTTTATTTTTATTAATATTTATTTGTTACTAAATAATGTTAATTGTTAAATAAATGCTTTTACACTAATTATTAAATTATTGATAAAGTTTAGAAGTATATGATATATATATAGTGTTACTATTTATTGGTTTACTATTAGATTATATATATAAGCTTGTATAGTTTTGGTGTTAAAATTTTTAGCAACTAAACCCAATCCTTAATTTAACCTTAACCTAGGCCCAACCCATTAGGGACCTATTCATTTGGATCTCATTCCCATATATATATATTCTTATAGGAGAACCTAATCACTCTCAACCCTAACCCTAAACTTGCCTCCACACAAACTCCGCCTCTCTCCATCAAACCACCAGCCCCTCCTTCTCTTCCGCGCCTATCTCCTTCCCCCTCACCCGGAGCCCCGTCGTCGACGACGAGACGCGGCGCTTCCCGCGCCCGCGTGCAGCAGCCGGCCCCCCCGCGCGCTGCAGCCCCGACCACCCCTATCCGGTGGCCCCCTCACGGCATTCCACCCCCCTGCGGCGTGGCGAGGTAACCCCGACCCCCCCGTGGCGCTGTCACGTGGATTAAATCCTCTTAGCATGCTTTAAACCAAGTTTTAGTATTTAAATTCGGATTATTCAGTTTTGTATTGATTGTTATGATGAATAAATGGATGAATAATTAGATCTAAATGTAGTAAATCATTGGTAATTATGTAGGGATTCTACCCTAATTTTTGTATGAATTAATATTAATTATTAGTATTTATTTATATTTAATTATGAAGTTTCAATGCTAGTAATTAATTAAATGTGTTTACTGTTTTAATTTTTATGTAATATTTTGATCACGAATTAGATAAAACTTTGTACATGAAAAAGATTGTATAATTAATATAGTATTTTAAAATAATTTTTCCAGAATTTTAGAATTAAATTTATAATTATTTTATGTGAAAAACAGTGAATTAAAACTGTTTAATTAATTCCGTTTGATGCATATTATTTAATTGGTAAATAATTAAATAATATAATTTATATGGAAAATATAGATTTAATTATAAAGTAAATTATGAAAAATTTTCCAGTATTTTATTGGTTTTTAAAATATTTTATTTAGATTTTTCTTGGAAGTTTTGTATTAATCAAACTAATTATTAAATACCGTTTTCAATTTATATTATTTAATTGGTTAGTAATTAAATAATATTGTTTGAATGGAAAATGTTTGTAATAGTATATTATTCTGTAGAAAAATAATTCCAATATTTATTTTTATTATTTATAATTATTTAGATTAGTTGGATAATTTCTAGATTTATTACAAAAGTTGAATATATTATATAATTAATTGTTATTAATTATATAAATGTTGTAATTTTGTGAAGTGATAAGATTCTGTTAGAAATGTGTAAATAGGGTATTTAGGAATTTATTTTATGTATTTTAAATATATTTACGAATTTTTAAGACTTAAAAGTAATTTGGAAAATCATGTTTAGGTTTATGTAATAAATTATGTAATAATTATTTATTGATTTAAATAATTATTAATTTTGTGTTACTACTGTGAATTTAGTTTTAATGATTAAATTTAAGGGTTGTGGTGATTTATTTGGATTTATTTAGAATTATTAAGTACTTATTGTTATTATCCAACTAGTTATTTAATAAATAGTTTAATGATAATAATTAATTTTTTGTAAAATATATATATAATATATATTTATTATTCTGATATTATTTAGTTTATTATTAAAATAGACTAAAAATGATTTTTAAGGATTTTTACTATTTATGTTAGTAATATTAGGAATTGTGAATTCATGTGTGCATTAAAATGGTTGGTTAATTGATTATCATTAATTAATTAATTAATTATTAAATATTTGGTTGTATATAAATTTCAGAATATAAATGGTATGATAATAAGTATGGTTCACGTACTTATTATTGTATAATTATTATTCATAATTATTGATACTAGTTAGCTAGTAGTAATAGATTAATTTAAATTACTTAGCAATTAAATGAATTGTTTAATTTGTTTAATTAGTAATTAATTAGAGATAAATTTTGTTTAGGATTATTTGCTTCTCGGGACTCGGACTCTACTTTGGACCCGGATACTCAGTTGCTGGACACAGGCAAGTACACCTTGCTTGATTGTATATTTTTGCAGTTAGTTTATGTTACCTAGTTACTTCTCAGTTGTGTGCACGCGTCTAGTAGTAGTGGACTTATCCCGTGTATTGTGAAGGTATGTGGTACCTTCTAGCCGGACACCGTATCATACACGATCACTATATGAGTGAGTTGAGAGCATGGATTTGTGTGTCGACTGATCATTGGCACGTGAGTTCGCGTCTGGTCTAGTGGTTGGTACAGGTCTACTTATATATACTATGACGTCTTGCATATTATTTGTACCGCATATACGGTACAGATATACATTGGGTGGGGAGAGTCTACTAGTGGTGTATGAGAATTCTGTTTCCAATGGACGCTGGATGCTCGTAGCCCCTCGTTTCTCAAACCGTAGAATGCTTGGTGGCAGTTTCTTCTTCTTCTCCCTCCCTCATGCACCATTAGAGATGTCTCGAGTGCATTACACATAGATGGTTAGTTTACCTGTCGTATGTCGCATGATATAGCCTGTCCTTGTTTGGTTGGGGAAATGTTATGTTACATTTTGTTATAGTTATTTATATACTGCCCTGTACTATCATGCATGTCGATTTCTTGTGTACTTGTTACGTCCCTCTGAGGGCCTGGCACCTTTTCCTGATTAGGACGAGCACAGGTACCGACGGACTACGGAGATTGGAGACTTTTGCTGACGAGGACTTCAATGTTGAGCCTCGTGAGTTTCTTGAGTTCTTAGGTGATTTCTGCTAGTGGCTATCTATTTCTTTTCTGGTTCAGTTGTACTCTTTTAGTAGTTCTTTCATACATTTATTGGTAGATTATTTTCCACTAGTCATGACTTGTAGTTTGATTCAGAGTTATTTGTATTCCTTCCAGCTTTATTCTGTGATTTTTCCTGTGGATGAGATTAGTATTTACCTGCCTGTATTGTTATTTAGTTGTTACTTTAGCGTACTACGATCGAGTATAGTCCATTAAATTGGAGTTTTTCTATACTTGATCGTACAGCTGGCACGCCACGTGTTCCTGGTCCCACATATTTTGGAACCGGGGCGTGACATACTTGCTATTAGAGGTCTAACCTCTCTGGCTTTGCATGGCCAGATTTAGAGCCAGTTCCCGATGACTCAGCTTACTTCTACCTCCAAGATGGTCAATACTAGAGGGATGATCGCAGGAGGACACGAGTGGGTTCTTTTTTTTTCTGTTTATTTTGCTACTTACTTTACATTTTGCCTTTTGGCACCGACATGTTAGTCGGGTTGTCTTGTACTTACTTTTACATAATTGTAACTAAGTCAGACTGCAGCTGATAACGATTGTGTATACCTTGCTATACCATCTGGCTATATTTTGTACAACCAGATCTCAAGAACATTTTGACTAAACGTTTGGGACGCCTTACTGCTTTATCTTACATGTTCTCTATTATTGCTTCTTGTTTGAATGATTGAGGCAATAGATGTTGAGTGACCATAGTGAGACTTTCATGTAGTATGCACCCCCTCGTCTTTTAGACAACATTGATCGTATTATACGGTATTCATCTACCCGTAATACGTAGCTGGCTGAGTCACTCCCTCGCTCTCCGGTATTCTGGTTCTGGGGCGTGACAATCAGAGCACCCTTGCCGACAAATGCCATATTTCAACGACTTCAGCAGAGGACGAAAGCCAGTATACAGACGAGACTGCACATTCATGAGGACGGAACTCTGAGGTATGGAGATGGCCTCTATGTTTCCAACGGAGAGCTTCGTCAGGAGATGATGACGGAGGTGCACAGTTCAGCACTCTTTATCTACCCAGGAGGCACGAAGATGTACAGAGATCTGAAACAACATTTTTGGTGGCATAGAATGAAACGAGTGATAGCCGATTTGTAGCCAAGTGCTTGGTGTGTCAATAAGTTAAGACTGTGCATCAGAGGTCAGCATAACTGCTCCAGCCACTCCTAATACCAGAGTGGAAATGCGAGCATACCATTGTGGACATCGTTATGGGTTTACCGAGGAGTTCGAATGGACGTGATGCAGTTTGGAAGATAGTGGACCGACTCACCAAGTCAGTTCATTTTCTGTAGGACAGTCTATAGAAGCACTAGCTGAGATGTATATGAGACAGATCGTACGATTTTATGGAGTCCCGGTTAGTATAATATCTGATCAAGATTCGAGGTTCACATCGTACTTCTGGCGGAGCCTGCATGAGAGCCTTGGGACCCGTCTCAAGTTTAGTACGTCATATAATCCCTAGAGATATGGGTAATCAGAGGGCACGATTCAGACACTGGAGGACATGTTGAGGGTATGCATGCTAGATTTTAGAGGATCATGTGAGGACCACTTGCTTCTAGTGGAGTTCTCCTACAATAACAGCCTCCTTCGAAGCATTGTATGGCAAGAAGTGCCGTTCTTCGGCCTGTTGGAGTGATATGGACGAGAGGCAGATACTTGGACCAGAGTTGGTTGTTCATACAGTGCAGAAGGTGAAGCAAATCCAAGGGCACTTGAGAGCATCTCAAGACATGCAGAAGCACTGGACGGACAAACACCGTCGACTCCCTGGGGTTTAAGGAAGGGGACCATGTCTTTCTAAGAATCTCACCTACCATAGGTACCATCAGGTTTAGAAGAAGAGGGAAGATGAGTCTAAGGAACATTGGACCGTTTAATGTGCTAGAACAAATTGGAGAGGTCGCCTACCAGTTAGCTTTGTTGCAGACATTAGAGGGCGTTCATGACGTGTTCCACGTATCTCAACTGAGGAGGTATGTGCCAGATCCTAGCCAAGTCCTTGACCTCTCGGAGATCATTGTTGGGTCGAGTTTATCTGATGAGGAGTAGCTGGTGGAGATCTTGGATCGAAGGGAGGCATCATGTGTCAGGCAAATCAACTTGGGAATGCGAGGATATGATCCATGAGCTTTTTCCCTATCTCTTCATGGGGCTAGGTATGCATGCATTATTATTCAGTCAATTATATCTTGCTGTTATATTAGATGTCTAAATTTTGAGGACGAAATTCTCTAAGGTGGATAGGTTGTAAGCTCTCTGAAATTTAATTAAAATTGATTCAGATTAATTAGAATTTAAATACGTTTAATTAGGAATTTCTAGTTATTAATGAATTCCCACTTTTATTTTTGATTGTCATATGCACAATGCCGAGACTTTTAATTTAGGAGCACAAGACTAGACGTTTTCTCAAAGCCACCTTCACACGCATGATCTAGTCGAGACACTCAACACCTATGACCTTTGTGTCCTACTTAAACAAAAATTCTTGTGCTCCATTCTAATCGCACAACTTTTCTGACACAAGACCCAATCTTGATTCATACCATGGAGTCATTTTTACTTCCAACTCGAATTGGGGACACCATTTCGACCCATACCTGTCAACCCAAAATATGAACATAACCCACATTAAGCCTACTACACAGCTGATACTTGTGTCTCATTCAACTGAGCCCCCATATGTTACTTATTTACTCGTGATCATAAATGACTTAAATTAAGCCATTGATCGGACCAAGCACGACTTTGACCCAACCCGACTCCAATGAACAAAACCCAAGCTTTATGTTATCCTCTCATGAATACCTACAAACGCAACACCATCCCATTCCTATAAAACACTAAACACACAAAGCAAACTCACCCCTAAGCCTAATGAACAAAATCATTATCCCTAAAGGTTAGAGGAAAATTCCCTATTAAGACACTCTCATCCTCACCATTCAAAACTCACCTCTTTTGGCCAAGCCCAATGTACAACTCTCTTTCGTTATTATTTACAACGGCCAACCCACCCCTTCTTCATAATATGTCACGCCCCAGTACCGGAATACGGGGATGGACATAGGCAAGCTACACAGTATAAGATACGAATACGCTATACGGCGATGACGACTGTCAAGTCTTGCTGGGTATCCTAGCATGCAATCAATCTATGGCCTAAATCCAATCTCATGTCCACAGGCAAATCACAATAGAAAAACATCAAGAGAGATAATCATATGGAAAGCAGGAAATACTCGTATGATAATCAGAGAGTCTACAATAAGAAATAATGTAGACATAATACCTTCCCACACGGTTCCCTCATGATCAGGAACTGAAGCATGTCCTCCAAGTCAAGTCTGGAAGATCCACAGGATCGTTCACAGGCAATCTGGAAACAATCCAGGGTTGGTCAGGCCAACCGCAGCAAGTATCAGAAAGGAAGGCTCAAGGACGGGCGAAGAAAACCAGCATGATATGGTATATAACAGGAATAACACGTATGAACAGCAGTAACGAGGGTAAAGGATCGTACGGTACCAACGCATGATTACAGAATATAAGGCAGCAATCCAACTAATAATACGTAAGTAACCAACAATCATCACAGTCATCCTAACATCCACTAATGCTTGCATCGCCAACTGAAACTCGTAGTCTGTCATCAGAATAGTAACTCACCCCTACATCAAACAAGAACAAGGGAATAAATTACCGCACCGGGACAGCGTTACGTGCCAGCCAGCTTAGCAAGCAACAAGCCATACAATTTAGGAGAATAAGCGGCCACTTAAAATGCCTACGGCTTTCTATGTGGAGATTGGGTTACCCCAACAATGCAAGTATGGGAATCCTCAGATCGTGCCGTCCCAGCAGGGCTAGCGGGGCCAAGTATATCAAGACTAGATGAGCGTCGATCCCTCGCAAGACCACCGGGCTCTGTATGTCACCACCGGTCCCTCGTAAGGCCACCGTGCCGAGCATGCCATGTATATAATATATAGTACATAAAGTAGCCGGATATTGCCATCCACTAGTACGAATGGTAACAATATCCGTGGCGGCCAGTCTGCAGGTCATGAATAATGTCTGGGATAAGACTGGTAATGCACGATCTCGGGATTCCGTTTCCCCCAATGTTTCTACCAGTTTAAGTTGCCTAGATTATCCATATAGTTATCCGGGATCACATGCCGTGGTCACATGATCACCCTCCTAAATGTCGTACCTCAGTACGGGAACGCTAAGTAAGAATCAACCTCGGCACCTGTAGTCCCAGTTGTGATTCATCCTTATTGTCATGCAACAAGCAAGCAAGAAATCCTGACCGCGCTAAGACTAAAGGCCAACTACCAAGGTACCCGTGCATGTAATCATATAATATAGCTAGAATATCAAGATGGCATCGCAATGTCATATAATCATGGAATTAGCACCTCAAAGTGCCAGTAGACTAAGGGCACCGCAGTGCAAGGTCAGGGCCAGTACCTCAAAGGGTAAATGGACTTATAGCACGATACAAGTAGTCAGGTCTGGGACAAGGACAAATCTGTGAGTCACAAGAAGTCATCTGCCCACATCGTGGCATGGATATCAGGTCAAGTACAAGATCAAAACCTCTACTATAGTAATATCTCAAGCTTATATGTGAGGCTAGAGCTCCAATCATCCAGTCGGTCTATCTACCAGATCAATCTATCAAGAGTCACCCCTCTACGATGGAATCAATATCATGTCAGGAAGGTCAATAACCAAATGCCAAGCTAATCACTATAAGCAATGCTAGGCCCTCTGGCTCACAAGAATCCTCCAAGTCAATGATCACAAGCCACTAGAAAACGAGCCCTTCAACTACCAAGACATAGCAATCAAACCAGGTTCCCCAACTACCGGAATACACAAAGGTACCAGGTTCTGGGCGTTTGGGAAGTCGAGTAAAAATTATATAATAATACCCTCGATGTTTTTCTAGTTCCGCGAAACACTAGAAATCACCAAAGTCCAAGAATCCACATAGATCCACCAAGTCAATATCCCGAGATCGTACTCTCCATAATACTCAATCCTCAGACATATCCAAAAGTCACAATTCCCAATACATAGGACAACTGTCAGTTCTATCTAGCTAGACTAGGACAACTCCTAGGATGAATGGTTAGGGTACAAGTGTTTATTAATTATTGCCGCCGAAAAATGGCAAGGATTTGTATGAACCACTCTGGAGCAGATCCACAACCATTAAACCAAACAAGGACCAGGGTTGCAAACCGTCTCCCGAGTAGAACCGCTCTTCTTACGCTATCCGACGGACAAGACAGGTCAAGACGCTAGGCGACTAATCTAGTCGGGAGTCTACCTAGCAGGCAAAGGGATCAGGTAAACTATGCCAAGATGAACATGCATGAATCCAGTCCAGCAAACCAAAGGAATGGTTCTGCCCAATCCTTCGAACCAAATTCTCGACCGGGAATTCTGGAAAAATCCGACAGAGTCTCCTTTGTAATCTGGATGGGAGCACCCTACGAATTGGGGCTAAAACCACTCGGCACAACCCGCCGCAGAATCGCAGAATCGCAGGCTGAGAACACTAAGTCTCAGCTACAAGTAGCACTACGATACGTACTGGGAACAAATTGGTAGCCGAGAATACTAAGTCTCGGCCTCCAGCAGCACTACGATGCGTACTGGAAACCAATCGAACCCGAGACCACTAAGTCCCGGGCTCCAGCAGCACTACAATGCGTACTAGGCGCCAAGCCAACACATATAACAAGAAATTGCCTCACAGGGCGCATCACAGCACATGTCCATAGTTCTAACCCAAGCACAATCACAGCCACAAGAATAGTTAGCCAGAGCCGTTACCCGACCACGAGTCGGACACGGGGCATACGGGGACAATCCGTACAAGTGAGTCGTGCTCGTGTCCTCGAAGGTGTGGATGACCCATCCGAGTTGTCCGATACGGTCTATCCCGGTATCGGACCAAGCTATCCTAAGTTATCATCATGGCAGTTCTACTACTACTAGGCTACACTAGTCATGAATACAATTTACAAGTAAAAATTAATTAAATGCAATAAAATCCAGGAGAGAGGGCAAGAGCAGTCGATGAACAAGGGATACTTGCCAAGAGGGCTCGGCTAGGTAAGCAAATTTTCGGCAATCATGATCCAAGCATGCACGTCAATCGAGGTCCTCGGAACACATAATAAACAATCATTAGAATTAAATAATAAAATAATGACGAAAATCACAAAGAATGGCACGAGGCTATACCGTACGGGTCCCACAAGCAGCGCAAGAATCTGGCACGGAAACCGAGGTACGCAGACCGATACGGGCAGGCAAACCGAGATGTACACGTATATCGAGACGCGCACGAGAATTGAGATGACTCGAGGTTCGAGATGAACAGAAGACAACGTGCACGTAAATCTAGACGTAAACACAAATCGAGACGACACAAGACCAATGTGGCATGTAAATCGGAATAAGCACGCAAACCAAGGCAACACAAGATACAATATGATATGCAAATCGATACGGCATGCAAATCGGTACGTGCACGTAAATCGAGGCAGCACGAGTCACGAGGTAGGTACAAAGGCCAAAACACAAAAATTGAGGCGGTACACAAATCGAGATGGCACAGTACCCGAGGCAGCGCGGGGCTCGAGGCATCCTGCTGCCCAAGACAGCACGTAGATCAGGGTGTACGAAAACTGGGACGCGCGAATCGAGATAACACACGGACCGAGCAGCACATTGCTCGAGGCTGCACGTGTACCGAGGCACACAGCCCGAGGAGCACGCAAACCGAGGCCAGCTCGCTGCTCGAGCAGCACAGGGCCCAGGGGCGTCCCGCCGCTCGAGGCGGCGCTGTCCCCATGCGCGGCGGCTGCTCGCCGGAGGGAAGAGAAGAGGAAGGGGCGAAAGAGCTGAGGGAAGCTCGGCCAGGTGCGGCGAGTCGGCCGCCAGCGGAGGAGACGGAAAGAGAGGGGGAGCGGTTACCAGGGAGGTGATGGCAGCGGCGCCCAAGTCACAGCGGCACTGGAGGTGACCCGCGGGGGCGCGACGTCCTGGGCAGCCGGAGAAGATGGAAACGACGGCGATGGTGGTGGCTGCAGTGAGTGGCAGCGGACGCGGATCCGGGAAGAGGAAGCTCGAGAAGGAGGCGGCCATGGCGAAGGGGGCAGCCGCGGTGGAGATAGGGGCGGCCGCGGTGGTGGCGGGCGCCGGGAACAGCAAGAGAGGGAGAGATGGAGGTGGTGGCGGTGGGAAGTGACAGTGGTGGGTGATGGTGGCGCAGGCGGCCATGGGGAGAAGGACGAAAGGGAGGAGGAGGAAAGCTGAGAGCGAGTGAGAGAGAGAGAACTGAAAAAGTGGGGGAGAGAGAGAGAGGAAAGGGAATTTGAGAGGGGGGTGTGCTGTTCGTGGGAGAGAGAGAGAGAGAGAGGATTGTTTGATCTAAGGGGTGAGGGGGAGTGATGTGGGGGGTCAGGTAGGGGATTTAGATATTTTAGAGGGGGTAGATTTAGGATCAAGAAAATAATAGTAGCAATAATAAAAAATAGGAAAAATTCACCTCCAATAATTAATAATAAAATTTTAACAATACCCAATTTCAAAAATCCTCCAAATACACAAATACAATCAAATACTATTTTCAAAAATTGGGATTTGACATAATAACACATCTCTCTCTCTCTCTCTGCCCTTTGTTTATACAAAAACAACAACTCCCCCCTTAGCCGACATCCTCTCCCTCAAACCTTAACACCACCTCCTCATCTCCTCATTCTCTTCTTCCTCCTTAACACACCCCTACCTGAGTCGAATGCTGCTGCCGCACCTAGCTGCTGCTGTGCTGTCACGACCCATACCTGCTTTTCGGATACGAGACGTGTCCAAGCCAGCCTACGCCGCAGAGTCGGCGGTAGAACGTTGTCACAGCCAAGATGCTCAAATCATAAAATATAACATTTGTTGCCCATTCACATTTCTAAATTTATTACAACTTTTATAATATTTATATTTAGAGAAAATACAAGGTTCTTACATTTAATAAAAATGATACTACTGTTGACACAAAATCACAGTCAACCAAATATTGATAAAATTGACTATATGATACTTGTGACAATTCAATACGACTCATGAAGACAACATTCAGTACAAGCCAGACGACAGCTCGCTCCTGCAATGCAACATATCTTTGAGTCTATATTTTGCAATTTTATTGAGTCTATACTTATGTAAACTGAGCTGTGCTGAGCATCTGAGATTTAACCTATACCCATACCTCAAAATCAAAAGCTCCACACAAATCAAAATAAGCCAATTTACCCATTGACCCATTCTGTGCTCTGGAGACAGAGTTCGGGCTGAACTCTGCATCCACACAGAGTTTGGGCTGAACTCTGCCCCCTAAAAATCAGCACCCTAATTTTTAGGGTTGGCTGGTTGCAAGTTGTCCAACGGCCAATTTTTTAAAAATTCCAACCAGAATTATGGCCAAATTCTGCCTACCTGATATCCTATAAATAGGCCATGAATTCTCTCATTTTCATTCATCAAATCTTCTCTTCTCTTCTCTCTAAAGCTCTATACAAGCCATAACCTTCTTCATCTACTAGCTACAAGCTCCCTAAGCCTCAAGTGCTCAGTACTTTTCAGTTAGGAGTTTGTACAAAAGTTCAAGAAGTCGTTTGGAAAATTCCAAGCATCGCCACTGCGATCTTTGTAAGAAGTTGACGTGCTCTTCTGAAGAAAAGGCACGGGATGTAACTACTTTTTCACAAATAGTGGATTTAATCCTGAGCTAGAGTTCTCAGGCCTGGACTAGTCCTCCACGAGGGAAACCAGGTTAAAAATTGTGCTCCTCATTTATTTTCGCATTTACTCTTATTACTTTCAGTTTGTGAAAGAGTTTAATTTTTTATTGGCTATTATTGTTATAAACTCTATTTACCCCCCTCTAGAGTTGCCATCTGTTCTTCAATTGGTATCAGAGCTCTGTTCTCTCAACAAGGACTAACATCCTAGAGCTGATCCATGGCAACCACACAATCCATGATTTCCAATCACGGTGAAGGGCAGTCCACTCATAGGCCTCCCCTATTTGATGGAACTAACTACACCTATTGGAAAACAAGGATGAGTTTTTATCTCAAGTCGCTAGACTTCGACCTGCGGACCATTGTCACCGATGGTTACAAAAAGCCCGCCAGGATAGTTATCAATGGTGATCTCGTTGAGAAAACCCATGACAAATATTCTGACGAGGAGAAGAAATAGGCGAGTCAAGACGCAAGAGCTATTAATGCGTTATTCTGTGCTATAGACAGGAATGAGTTCAACAGGGTCTCAACATGTGCCATCTCTCACGAAGTATGGAGACTTCTAGAAGTGATGTATGAAGGAACCACCCAAGTTAAGGAATCAAAGATAAGCCGTCTCACTCAAGAATATGAGGCTTTCAAGATGAAGCCAAATGAGACGATCACACAAATGTTCACAAGATTCTTCGACATCATCAATCCCCTATCTTCGCTCGACAAACAATATATAAATCACGAGAAGATTCACAAGCTACTTAGGGGGCTACCAAAGATTTGGAACCCTAAGGTGACAGCCATCATAGAAGGAAATGATCTCACAACTATGTCCATGGAGACTTTGATGGAAAAGCTGATGACTCATGAGCTTGACCTCAAAGACTTCGAAGAGCCTGCTCCTAAGGCTAAGGAGATCGCCCTCAAAGCTCACCGACGAAGGGCTGACCCCGAAGAGACGGATGACGACAACTCGGAAGGTGATGATCAAGCTCTCCTTGTCCGCAACTTCAAGAAATTCCTTCGCTTCAATCGAAGAAAGAAGGAACCACAAGAAGATGACGAAGAAGAGCCAACATGCTACGGTTGCAAGAAGATTGGACACGTCCAAAAAGACTGTCCATTCTTAAAGAAGAGCAATCGTTATAAGAAACCATACAAGAAGGCTTCCTCAAAGAAATATGCCAACACAAGCATTTGGCAAGAAAGCGAAGCTAGTGACTCCGAGGAAGAAAAGGAGTCTCCTCAAGACACTGCAAACGTGTGTCTAATGGCAACGTCCGAAAAGGTATCAAACGAAACTCTTGATGATTTCACTTTTGATGAACTTGGCAATGCTTTCACCGATTTACTTGATGACCACAAGAAAGTCATTAGTAAATATAAACATGCCAAGGAAAAGATCAAAAGTCATGAAGTCGAAATTCAAAGACTCTCTTTATTGCTTGATAACATTAGAGACACTTCACCCACGGAAGTCACAAATGAGGTGTCTAAGCTTAAATTAAGCCTACATGATGCCGAAGTACGCAATGAACAACAAACACAAGAAATCACAGCACTCAACACGGAGCTTGCTGAAGAAAAGAGTAGACACAAGATTTCTATTACTAAGATATATGGTTTGAATGCTAAGGTTAATAAACTGCAGGCTATCTATAAGAAATTAGGGATTAGATTGGAAAAACAGGTTGCTCAACCTCAAACCCAATCACATGAGACACACACAAAGCATAACACTTCTCATACTAGTCAAACACGTCATACACCTGTAGCACGCAATCATGCTTTCATGTACACCCACTTTCATAAAGCACACAAACCACATGCACGTAGAAATAATTTTCACTCCAATATGACACATAATCACCATGCTACACGTAGATACAATCATCACTATGTTGCACATAAACAAAATCACCATCATACTCCTTATAGTTATAAACATCATCCTGCAGCCACATATAGTCATCATCATACTCCACATAGACATCATCACCATACTACTCCACACCACTCTACATATAGACATCATCACCATGCTACTCCACACCACTCTATATATAGACATCATCAACATGCTCCTAACATAAATAGGAATGCTATTTGTACTTATTGTAGATTACATGGACATATTTTACCACAATGTAGAGTTAGAAGATTAGTAGATAGAAACATATATGCATGGTTTCCGAAAACTAACTTTTCAGGACCCTCAAGAACGTGGGTACCAAAGGTCACATCTACTCTTGATGTAGGTGGACCTTCTCTCCTCAACTAAGAGTAAGTGAATTCTCGATAGTGGATGCTCACGGCATATGACGGGAGACGCAAATCTTTTCGTATCACTATCGATGAAGAGAGAAGGATATGTATCCTTCGGTAACAACCTAAAAGGGTATATTATAGGTAATGGTATTATTGGTTATCCTCCCTCTCCCGTAATAAAGGATGTCTGCCTAGTGACCGAGTTAAAGCATAACCTGCTCAGCATTAGTCATCTTGCTGACCATGGATATGACATTAACTTTGGACAAGATAAATGCTTTATTTATGATAGGTCAACGGGAGACATTACTTTTGAAGGGATAAGAGAGGATAATATTTATATTTTCTATCTGTCTAGAGATACTAACAATACAGGTAGATGCCTATATGCTCATAAGGATGAAAGATTATTGTGGCACCAGCGTCTTGGTCATGCCAATATGGATACTATATCCAGGCTATCGACTAAGAAGCTAGTTAGAGGCTTGTCCGACATTACATTCAAAAAGGACACTGCATGTGCCGAATGTGAATTGAATAAGGCAACCAAGTCCTCATTTCATTCCATAAACTCTGTAAGCACTACTAGACCCTTGCAATTACTTCATATGGATTTATTTGGTCCTAGTAGAGTAGCCAGTCTTGGTGGAAAACTCTACGCTTTTTTGTTATAGTTGATGACTTTTCTAGATTTACTTGGGTTTTCCTTCTTACAAATAAAAGTGATGCTATTTCAGTTTTCAAGATTTTTGTTAAGAAAGTTCAAAACGAAAAAGGCTACATGATTACTCGAATCCGAAGTGCTCATGGAGGCGAATTCGAAAATTCTGATTTTGAAAAGTTTTATGACTCTAATGGTTTTGATCATGAGTTTTCTTGTCCAAGAACTCCTCAACAAAATGGTGTTGTGGAGCGGAAGAATAGGACTCTTGGCGATATGGCTAGAGTCATGTTGAACAAGTTCTCACTTTCGAAATATTTTTGGGCTGAAGCTGTCAGTACAGCATGCCATATTTTAAATAGGGTGCTTATTCGTCCGATTACGAAGAAAACACCCTATGAGCTTTGGTTTGGAAGAACCCCAAATGTTTCTTATTTTAGAGTTTTTGGTTGTAGATGTTTTATCCTTAACACCAAAGACAACTTAGGCAAATTTGATGCCAAAGCTGACGATGGTATTTTCCTTGGCTATGCTGCCAAGAGCAAGGGATATAGAGTGTTTAATAAACGCTCATTAATTGTGGAAGAGTCTACCAATGTGACTTTTGATTAGGATAACAGTACAGCAGCCACTCTTGATGATGATGTTGAGCCATCAACTTCTACTCCAATGAATACCTCCATCGAAACCAATTCTCTGGAGGGCTTGCCAAAGAAATTCTCTTTCAAGCTGTCACATCCAGAAAATTTGGTAATAGGTGAGGTTTCACGCGGAGTAACTACTAGATCATCATTAAGAGACTCTATTGCTAGCACTGCCTTCATTTCACAAATTGAGCCGAAAAACATTTTAGAAGCTTTTAATGATGAATTTTGGATTTCTGCCATGCAAGAGGAACTCAACCAATTCGAGAGGAGCCAAGTATGGGAACTCGTTCCTAGGCCGACAAATCACTCGATTATTGGTACTAAATGGGTTTTTAGAAACAAAGTAAATGAAGATGGTTCAGTTACACGCAACAAAGCTCGTCTAGTAGCCCAAGGATACAACCAAGAGGAAGGTATCGACTATGATGAGACATATGCTCCTGTTGCGAGATTGGAATCCATTCGAATGCTTTGTGCATTTGCTAATTTTCAAATTTTCAAATTATTTCAAATGGATGTTAAAAGTGCTTTCTTGAATGGATTTATTAAGGAGGAAGTTTTTGTAAAACAACCCCCTGGTTTTGAAAATCATAAATTTCCCGACCATGTTTTCAAGCTGAAGAAATCGCTATATGGCCTCAAACAAGCCCCTAGAGCTTGGTATGAACGGCTAAGCAATTTTTTACTTGAAAAAGGTTTTTCAAAAGGGAAAGTTGACACTACACTTTTTATAAAATCTTTCAAAGACACTATTCTCTTAGTACAAATTTACGTAGATGATATTATATTTGGTTCTACTGATGAAACCCTTTGTCAAGATTTTACCAAGTGTATGCAGATCGAGTTTGAGATGATCATGATGGGGGAGCTCAATTATTTTTTGGACTGCAAGTCAAACAAATGTCAAATGGAACTTTCATCTGTCAGTCAAAGTATACAAAGGACATGCTGAAGAAATTCGACCTTGACAACGTCAAACCAATCAGCACTCCAATGGCTACTACAACTAAACTAGAACCAGATGAAAGTGGTAAACTAGTGGATCAACGTAAAGTATCGAGGTATGATAGGCAGTCTACTTTATTTAACTGCTAGTCGTCCTGATATTATGTTTAGCGTTTGCTTGTGTGCTAGATATCAAGCTAATCCTTAGGAATCACACATGACCGCTGTTAAGCGTATCTTTCGATACCTTAAAGGTACGGTTACAGTGGGCCAATGGTATCCCAAATCAACATCATTTGACCTTATTGGTTACTCTGATGCTGATTTCGTCGGATGCAAGGTCGACCATAAAAGTACGAGTGGCACGTGTCATTTATTAGGAAAAGCTCTAGTCTCTTGGTTTAGCAAGAAGCAGAATTCTGTCGCACTATCCACAACAGAAGCTGAATACATCGCAGCTGGGCGTTGTTGTGCACAAATTCTGTGGATGAAGCAAACCCTTGAAGACTACAACTTATCTTTTATGCACATTCCAATCTTTTGTGACAATACTAGTGCTATAAATCTCACCAAGAACCCTATATGTCACTCACATACGAAACACATTGAAATACGTTACCACTTTTTGCGTGATCATCAGCAAAATAGCACTAGTAACTTAGAATTTATTGACACTGATCATCAGCTAGCAGATTTCTTTACAAAACCACTATCCGAAGAGCGTTTCAATTTTCTTTGTCGTGAACTTGGAATTTTGGATGAAGCTGTTATTCATTAAAATAACCTACGTAAATATCGAGTATATCTTGATTCTTTTATGATGAAATTGCTATGGGTACAAGCTGAAAGGGTCCTTCTGACAACAAGGCGTAAAAGCCTAAGCGACACGGTGCACTAGTCCTCAGGACTACCGCTAGCTGGGATCCGGCCCTTGTAGCTAACCCATGGCAGCTTCAAAATATTGAATTATGGCATAATTCTGTATTTATCACATGGTTCATTTTTATTTATCACATGCTGAAATTCAGATTTTCCAACTTCATTTTGCTTCAAAGTTAACTTTCTATCATTTTCCACTTGGTATTTTTCTCAATCTTGTATATGTACTTACTTATCATATTCTTTTGGTCTCTCTCACTCAATCAAATTTTCTTTATAGCCTGATTTCTGTTCTGGTTACAGAATCCAGAATTTGGGCCGAACTCTGCCCTACCCAGAGTTCGAGCCGAATTCGGCTTGGCTATTCCAGAACCGGGAGCAGCCTCAGCCGCTGATCAAAACTTGATCCAATGGCCCACATCTATTCCGACCATTCGAACCCTTAAACAAATATTCGGTTTCCCCTCTTCTCTCTCCTCCATTGCCACCTTCTAAACTTCTCCAAACTACTGTTCTCTAAACCCTAACCCTAGTTTCTTCCTTCCTAGAGCATATCTCTTCTCAAAACTCAAGGAGAAGGCTTCTCTCACCATTCTCCTTCATATTTCATCATCATATTGAGGTATTCTCAACACTTTTCTCTATCTCAATTTTCTCCATTGGCTTTATTATTTTATGGCTCCACGATTGTTCAATAGAGGAAAGAGACTTCGAACCGAGGGTGCGTCCTCTTCGAATGCTCCTCCTCGTGTTGAACCGCCCGTTGAACAACCCAATCAACCATCTATCCACCCGTTGTTCAACCCACCTCGTCCACTCGACCCCAACACGTATGACGACCAGATATTTGTATCACTTGACGCTTCAAATGCATGGTTTAGTGATTTTTGGACACGTCCGGTGTTTGCGGGTCATCCTGTCAATTTTACTATATTTTCTCAATATGATTCACTTTTCCATGATCTTTGTCTTGATGAACTTGTCACCACCAACTCGGTTATATATCACAATGCTATTCAAATATTCTATTGCAACCTAACTCATGATGATACACATATTTTTTTACGGGTTGCGGGCATTGATATTTCTTTCGATGATTTCGACTTGGCCGAACACCTTGAATTCCAGGAGCCAAACTCATGGGAAAAACTTGTTGAAGCTCGATCGTTTCAATTTCCCGATAGGTCTTCCCTCGAAAGCTTTAAGGACGACTTGTGTACCCCTAACACACGTCCTCGCAAGCTTTTGGCCAAGTTTTTCAATTCCTACTTTTATGAACTTCATCGGATCATCTTTAACACTATTCTGCCCAAAGCAGGTTCGACCAATGAGGTTACATACTTTGAAATCTCTGCTATGTATCATCTCCACTTTCATGTTCCATTTAATCTTCCACGTACCATGATGGACTGGATGATTAATTCTAGGAAGAGACCAAGATCCTTGGTCTATGCTCTTTATCTTCCTATGCTCTTTCGTGCTTTTCTTGTACCTCTTGATGAGTGCCAGTTCCTACATGCCCCTGCCTTCCTCTCTAAGGCACGGCAGCTTCAGGCAGTAGTTGGCTCACCTGTTGTGTCCGAGCACTCTGACGATGAGCCCGATGCCCCTCCTCTTGGACAGGATCCTCCTCCTCCTCTTGCCACTCTAGAGTCACTCCAGACTATGCTCCGCGATCGATTCACCTTAGAGGATGATCGCTGGACTCAGCTTGACTATCGGACTACCTTGCAGATGAGTGCCATTAGCAACTCACTGCATGATATTCGGCACTCCATGTCCCGGCATCCTTCTATGCCTATTCCTATGGAGCGGGACCCTGCTCGCGATGGATATCGTATCGATGACCCTTGGGTTATCCGCTACTTGGATCTGGATGCGGCCTTCATGGACCCTCGTCGTTCCTTCGCTGATCCATCCGACGACGCTAGGCCTTTACGAGCTCGATGATAGATATAGATTTCTACTTGCTGCTGCTACTGGGATCGTAGTTTATGTTTTATGCATTTTGGATTAGTTGCTTTTATGTACTTTGGTTGTATTAGACTTATTATTATGTGTGACTCTTGAGACATTCGGTAGTTTTATCAGTTTCTATGCAGTTTCATCTATTATGTTTTGGTGTGCTTGCCAGTTCTTATTGTTTATGGTTATTTGCTAAATGCCAAAAGGGGGAGAAATTTTGGTATATTCTATATTCTTTTGTATCTGTATCTGTGCTTTGGGGAGAATATTTTTGTCAGGCCAACAGGATTCAAAGCAATGTTTACGGGGGAGCTATTGCTAGCTCGGCACTGATTTCGGGGGAGCTATGTTATTGCTCTTAAAATGTGTCCAGGTATGAATATTGAATATACAAACTATCATTTTGTTAATTATCAATATGGGGGAGATTGTTGACACAAAATCACAGTCAACCAAATATTGATAAAATTGACTATATGATACTTGTGATAATTCAATACGACACATGAAGACAACATTCAGTACAAGCCAGACGACAGCTCGCTCCTGCAATGCAACATATCTTTGAGTCTATATTTTGTAATTTTATTGAGTCTAGACTTATGTAAACTGAGCTGTGCTGAGCATTTGAGACTTAACCTATACCCATACCTCAAAATCAAAAGCTCCACACAAATCAAAATAAGCTAATTTACCCATTGACCCATTTTGTGTGGAGGCAGAGTTCGGGCCGAACTCTGCCTCCACACAGAGTTCGGGCCGAACTCTACCCCCTAAAAATCAGCACCCTAATTTTTAGGGTTGGCTGGTTGCAAGTTGTCCAACGGCCAATTTTTTAAAAATTCCAACCAGAATTCTGGCCGAATTCTGCCTACCTGATATCCTATAAATAGGCCATAAATTCTCTCATTTTCATTCATCAAATCTTCTCTTCTCTTCTCTCTAAAGCTCTATACAAGCCATAACCTTCTTCATCTACTAGCCACAAGCTTCCTAAGCCTCAAGCACTCAGTACTTTTCAATTAGGAGTTTCTGCAAGAGTTCAAGAAGTCGCTTGAAAAATTTCAAGCATCGCCACTGCGATCTTTGTAAGAAATTGACGTGCTCTTCTGAAGAAAAGGCATAGGGTGTAACTACTATTTCACAAATAGTGGATTTAATCTTGAGCTAGAGTTCTCAGGCCTGGACTAGTCCTCCACGAGGGAAACCAGGTTAAAATTGGCTGTGTTTGCGTATGCTTTCTTGCTCCTCATTTATTTCCGCATACTACAAAAAAAGTGACCTTTTGGGACGACATTATTTGATACACAATTTTTATGAGTCCTAAATAATATTATTTGGGACACAAAGTAATATCATTTAGGACGTATTATTTTTCGACCCTGATAATATTTACTTATTTTGGACTGAACTTTCTGTCCGTCCCAAATAGAATTTCAGCCTGTCCTAAATAGTTTGGCGGGAAATGAAAAAACACCCGGGTAATTTTTTGGTCAAATTTTGAATTTAGGATTAACTACTGGATTATAAGTCAATATTTGGATTTTAGTTTAGTATTTTACTTGGCAAAAATTATAATACAAATAGGCTTAATTGCACTTTGCTACCCTCAACTATTACCATTTTTCAACTTTGTACCCTAAACTATTTTTTGTAACAATTTGTACCCAGATGTTATTTTGGACTAAAATGCCCCTACCCCTACCCCTAACCCTCCCCCCCTGCACGCTCCGGCCGCCCCCCCTGCTCACTCCGGCCGCCCCCGCCCCCCCTGCTAGCTCCGCCCCCCCCCCCCGCCCCCCACCCCCCCTGCTCGCTCCGGCCGCCCGCCCGCCCCCGCCTCTCCCCTAGGCCGCGGCAGCACGTGAGGAGGGGGGCTGGGGAGGGAGGGCGGGGCGGGAGGCGGGGCAGGGGGTGGCCGAAGCTAGCAGGGGGGTGGGGGCGGTGGGGGCGGAGCTAGCAGGGGGGGGTGGGGCGGCCAGAGCTAGCAGGGGGGTGGCCGGAGTGGGGAAGGGGGTGGAGGGAAGGAAGAGGGAAGGGCATTTTCGGAATTTTTGAAAAATTAGGTATCAAGTTGAAAAAAAAAATAGTTGAGGTACCAATTTGTTACAAAAAAAAGTTTATGGTATCAAGTTGAAAAGGCGGAATAGTTGAGGGTAGCAAAGTGCAATTAAGCCATACAAATATTATAGTTAATTTATTATTTAATTATCGGTTGGTTGTATTTATTGGATGGTGCATTTGTATGTATTTAATTAGATCCTTGGACTATTAAATTTAACCCACTTAAATTGAACTTAGCTATTGGGCCAAGCCCTTAGTATCAAACCAACCCACATCCTGTGACATAGGAAGCAAAGAAATATTCTTTCAACTCTCCCGCACTCATTTTCATTTTCCCTCTCCTTCCCTTCTCGCTCGATTTCATTTTCCCTCCATGGAGCTTCCTCCAGCCCTCTCTCTTACCTAGATTTCATTTTCCCTCCATGGAGCTTCCTCCAGCCCTCTCTCTTACCTCGATTTCATTCGAGCTTCTCCAGCCTCAAAGCTCTACTGATTTTCCCAATTCCTCTCATTTTTAGGTCAGCTTCTAAACTCCTTTTCTTATTCTTTTCTCCCTAATTCAAAATTTTGTTTCCAGATTCTGAAAACCCTCTCAAATTCTAAATCCCTCCTCTCAAATATGGCCAACACCCTCCTCCTCCTCTCTCTCTCTCTCTCTCTCTCTCTCTCTCTACACTCGTGCATGGAGACCCTAGGCAAATGAGTCCTAGTGGCATTCGGATAGGGAGTCGCTGCTCAGCCAGATCGCCGTCCTTTACCATCGGTTCCAGGCCACGGAGCACCATCACACGTCGAAGGTACCTTCCATGGCCACAGAGGAGGACGCAAAGGTGAAAGAGATGGTCTTCGAAGGGAATCAGGTGCTCCATTTCCCCCCTTTCTCTATTTTCGCCTTTATTCAATTCAAAATAAAAATATACATTTGGTTTTCTGACAGCTTAGTTGTGTGAAAGGGAAGCCCCCAGCTAGCAGGGTTGATATAATGATGTGAGAAGTTCAGGGAGCAACTTCCACACGTCCACAGATGATCAAGAAAGCTATTGTGTTGATTCCCCTTTCATGGTTTTCTGATAGTGAAGTAGAGAGAACCATTGGTTCCTGATATTTCAAGCAATGCCGGAAAGCCTATATAGGCACATTCTAACACATGGGCTTCCTAGAAGCACTGACACTGCAAAAATAATAATAATCGATCCCATGTTTCTGTCGTGTCAAGCATCAAAATGACACTTAGGGCAGGACAAACCTTATATGTGTTTGTATCGTGTCGAAAAATATTCATGTCCGTGTAACATAAGCATACATGAAGTTAACTATGTTGCCCCTTTGTCCATTGGCCCTGTTAGACCAATGAAGAAAGATCCTGACAGAGGTTACCATATGCAAATGTTGGGCTTCTATGTGCTTCCACTATAAAAAAAATTGAGCACTTCCTATCTCATACAGTACGGCAGAGATAGGGGATTAGGGTCTGAGACCCAAGAATCCAACAATTTCTAAAATGGGTCAATTGGTCCCAGATCTCGGATATGTATTAATGATTACTGACACATTTTTGAGATATGTATTTGAGATATCGAATATATATATGAGATATAATGACTACTTATTACTTTTATTGAGAACAATTATGTACAGTTATGTTCATTTATTTCCAGTTATGATCATTTAGTGTATCCGAATTAGGAGTACAATTATCTAAGACACGTATCTGAATTATGAGTACATTAATGTTCAGTTAGTTCCAAATTTTTTTGTTTAATGGTATCTTTAGAAAATAGTAATATATTGCTTTCTGACACATATTTTGGGGTTTTCTATTAGGCATTTACACATTCTGCTGGTCTAACTAAAAGAACTTGCTTGAGAATGATATGAGGAATAAGAGGAGAAGAATATTATAGAAAAAAGAAAAAGAAAGATCATGTGTAGGAATAAGAGGAGAAGAATAGATGTTATGACAGAACAAGGATTCTTAACTTGATAATTGATTCACCTGTAAAGTCCTCAATGGTTTTGATGCAACTTCTGCAAATTCCTCAGCTTCAAAGGCATCAACAAAGATGGTGACCATTACTTACAATTTTCAGTAACTGCTCAGGTATGGTGTTTGTACATTTATACTGAAATATAACAATTTCATCATAAATGTGCTTCACAATTAACCACATATTCAGTTTTCGATTCAGTCAGCTCCACAGGTGCAGATGACTGTACAAGAAAGCATAGGTAATTTTTTTAACACTTGTTCATTCTTCTTCACTTTTTCCACAAACTACTTATTTCAGTTCAAAATTTTGGTTTGGTTACAAAATTTTGCTCGAAAGTGACACTGCCTGCCATCAAGAAAATTTTGTTCAGAACAAGGATTCTTAACTTGATAATTTACTTTTTATTGTATGTTATGTCTTTTCATGTTAAATTGTCCTGTAATATATCACAGTCGGTTTGGTAGTGATATCTTTTTATTCGTTACTGTGTAAATTATGTGATATCCAAACTGGATCCATTAATATATCACACTTCAACATTAATTCATTATCATTGGTCCTGCAAACTATGGTTTGGATATTCAACTAGCCTAGGAAGTAGTCGATGATCTTATAACTTATCAAACTGTCACTGACACCAGTTTGACCTGTCAATCTGAGCCATTGATGATGGTATATGTATGTACATATTATATAGTACTATGGTACCTATTTTGGTCTTTAATAGTTGCGTACTGACGTAGACTGGTATCAATTACAGAAATAAAAATATACATTTGGCTGTCCCTAGCAAAGCCAGATCAACCTCTTGTTTTTGAGGGGTCTGTTAATCTTACAAATGCAAGTACAAGCTATCTGAGAAATTTCTAGGGATCGCTTAAACATGTACACATTGCTGCAAAATCCAAAAAACATATTTGGGTCGATCATCTTTGAAATGGTAGAGAAGCAAATTTGCAAGGACTTGATGGCTAGCTGAACATAGAAACTTCTGTAGAAACAGAATTCAGCAAAAACTTGTTGGTTTATCCATTATGAACTATTATGATCATGTTGTATTGGCTTTGTGGTTTGTTGGTTTTCTCCTTTCCTCCTTTTATTTACCATGATTTAAGGTATTGTTGGTGTTTTATTCTACATGTTGTGTGTTCACAACATTCTATTGTTAAAAGATAGTCCCACATCGAAAAAACACACCAAGTTGTATCTCTATATATTACTTATGAAGGAATAGAGAGATGCACATGGGTTGAGGCCCAATGGAGGGTGCCATGTGGGAGGATTTTACATAGAGGTGAGAATAAGAAACCAACTTTTGGCCAAATGAAAATAGATTTAAATCTATTGGAGCTAAGCCCCGAAGGGGCTTAGCGACTCGGACTCGGACTCGGACTCGGACTCGGACTCGGGCTCGGGCTCGGGCTCAGGCTCGGACTCGGGCTTGGGCTAATGGGCTTTTGAGGCTTATTGTGGCTTTTTAATGGACTCGGAGCGTACTGAGCGTACGGGACGTACGGGTCGTACGGGTCGTGCAGGTCGAGCGGGTCGAGCGGGTCGAGCAGGTCGAGTGGGCCGTTCAAATTATGTAACGTCCGCGGGTCTTGTGGGCTCAGATCCGGAAAAGGCTCAGATCCAGAAAATCCGGATCTGGCATTAAACAGGGCGTGCGTTCAGAATTTGAAAAGTCCATCTTGTGCCTATAATAACAGAAGCATTTCCTCTCTCCAAGGTTACAGAAAATACTTAGAAAAATTTCCAGAGAGATAGAGAAGTGCTGCTGCTATTCCGAGGAGTCGACATTTTTGGCCAGCGAGCGTTCTAAAGTTCTCTTCGAACTTGCTGGTTCCTGGAGGCTTGTCCGTAAGGCGGATATAGCTTTGAGCGCCGGTGATCTTTCACCCCAGCAGGCTTTCTTCTTCCTTTGTTGCCTTCGATAATACCGTCGCTTCTCTTTAGAAGTTAAACGGTTCTGTTGCCTTCGAGAAATATTACGAAATAATCTTTTTAGATTCTCGTAATACAACATCACCTTCTTTAGGGTGTCGTTGCTGGAAACATTGTCTTTACAATAGTTTCTGAATTCGTATTTTTTTTCCATCGATTGTTCGCCAAGGGACTAACAATCTCAAAGCTATATCGAAAAGATGGATAACTCACGTGCATCGCTCGTCAATACCGACTTTAACAAGTTGGAGAAATTTGACGGCGAATATTTCCAAATCTGGAAACGAAAAGTAACCTTAAACATTCAACTCATAGAAGTTGACCACGTGCTGAATGAGGAAGAACCGGTCGTTCCAACAACCGGAACCGCAGAAGTTATTGCCGCTGCTAAGTCCAAGCAGGCAAAGTGGATTAGAGAAAACAGTATCTGTAAACTGTTGATTCTCAATAGCATGGAAGACTCTCTGGCAGAGTCCTATTCCAAGAAGAATTCTGCCAAAGAGATTTGGGACTCCTTGGGAAAATTGTACGAAGATGACGAGAATCGGTCCAAGATCTTCTTGGTTGAAAGATACCACAAGTGGACCTTCGAAGATGAGAAGGCTATGCTGCCCCAAGTAAAGGAGTTTCTGAAGCTGCGCCAAAAATTAGATGACGAGAAGATGCCTCTTGTCGACAAGTTTGTCGTTGGAGGAATCGTCTCTAAACTTCCTGCGGGGTGGAGCAACTTCTATGCAAGGATGCACCGCAAGAAGCTGGACATATTTATGGAAGATCTCCTGCAAGAGATCCATGTTGAGGACGAGATGCGCTCTCAACAGAAGATGGATTCTCTGTCCAAACAACTGGCGAAAGCAAATCTGGTCCAAACCAGAGAGTACAAGGGGAAGCAGGCGGCTTCTCCTCATAAGAAGAAGAAGGACTTCACTAATCTGAAAGTGAAGAGCCCTTCATTCAAGAATCAGAAGTCCAAGTCCCATGTGACTTGTTACAAATGTGGCAAGAAGGGCCACTACAAAAGTGACTGCAAGGAACCAGAAAAAGGTGAGCCTAGTAAGGTTTCTTTGGTTACTAATTTGGTTGCAATGATAGCGCAGGTTGCAAATGTGGGGGTTGACTCGGACTGGTGGATAGACACTGGTGCTACGTGTCATGTCTGCTCAGACAAGGAATGGTTCGACTCATATGAGCCAACTTCCGAGAAAGTCATAATGGCGAACCAGGCACAAGCTGAAGTACTGGGGATCGGGACGGTGGAGCTGAAACTCACATCGGGGAACACTCTGACGCTTCAAGGAGTGAAGCATGTTCCTGCAATTGCTAAGAACCTGATCTCTGGGAGCCTGCTTTGTAACGCAGGCTTGAGGATGGACATCAATGCTGGCCAGATGGTGATGTCTAAGAAGGGTACATTCTTCGGAAAAGCTTTCCAGACTGAAGGAATGTACAAAGTTCAGCTTGTTGTAACCCAGAAAAATGATATTAATGCTATTTCTACTTTGAACTATTCTTTTGAGTTGTGGCATAATAGGCTAGGACATGTTCATTGTAAAAGAATTAACAAAATGTCTAGCCTAGGACTTATCTCCAAGTGTGGGGGTAAGGTAGAGAAATGTGAAGTGTGTGCTCAGACGAAGATCACCAGGAAACCCTTTCACAGGGTCCATCGAAGCACAGATCTTCTGGAGTTGGTTCACTCAGATATCTGTGACTTCAAGCAATTCTCTACAAAAGTCGGGATGAAGTATTTTATTACTTTCATCGACGACTTCTCAAAGTATGCTTTTGTCTACCTGCTCAAATCTAAAGACGAAGCATTCGAGAAGTTCAAGGAGTTCAGGGCCGAGGCTGAACGGCAAACTGGACAACAACTCAAAAGGCTTAGGAGTGATCGAGGCGGGGAGTATCGGTCTCATGATTTCTCGTCATTCTGTAAAGAACATGGAATCATAAATGAGACGACGGCTCCGTACTCTCCTCAATCCAACGGAGTAGCAGAAAGGAAGAACAGAACGTTGACAGAGATGATGAACTCTATGCTGTTGACTGCGGGTCTTCCAAAGAGCTTCTGGGGAGAAGCTGTATTAACGGCTACTTTCATTCTCAATAGAGTACCGTATGCAACTTCGGACATAATTTCTCATGAACTCTGGTTCAAAGTCAGACCTAACTTGAATGTCATTCGAGTGTGGGGGTGTCTGGCTTATGTGAAGCTCCCAGATCTGAAGATTCAGAAGCTGGGGACTAGGACTACTAAGGCTATCTTCTTGGGTTATGCCGAGAAGAGTGATGCTCGGAGATTCCTTGATATAGAATCAAATCATATCATTGAATCTCGCGATGCTGAATATTTTGAAGACAAGTTTGCAAGGCACAAAAATATTGTTCTCGCGGATCTTCCGGAGAATGATGAGAGTGCAAAGCAGACAGAAGTCCTTATCGAACCAGTAGTCCAAGAAGAAGCTATTGTCGAAGAGACACCAGTTGAACCAGAACTCGCTGAGCCGTCAACTAAGCGAGTAAGGAGGCCAAAAGACTTCGGAGATGACTTCGTCACCTATCATGTGGAAACAGATCCGCTTACCTATGATGAGGCGATGAAGACCAGAGATGCTGTATTCTGGAAGGAGGCGATAGACAACGAGATTGACTCAATCACCTCCAACAACACATGGGTGTTAGTGGACCTGCCAGAATGAGCAAGACCCATCGGATGCAAATGGATCTTCAAGAAGAAGATGAAAGCAGATGGAACCATTGACAAGTTTAAGGCCAGGCTAGTGGCCAAAGGGTTTGCTCAGAAGCAGGGGATCGACTACTTTGACACTTATGCTCCAGTAGCTCGGATGACAACCATCAGATTGTTAATTGCTCTAGCAGCAATACACAAGCTGGTGATACATCAGATGGATGTGAAAACGGTATTCCTTAATAGCGAGCTGACCGAAGAGATCTACATACAACAACCAGAAGGTTTTGTCGTCAGAGGTCTGGAAGACAAAGTCTGCAAGTTGATGAAGTCTCTGTATGGTTTGAAACAAGCTCCCAAAATGTGGCATGAGAAGTTTGACAAGGTGATAAGGTCAAATGGCTACAGGGTCAGTAAAACAGACAAGTGTGTCTATACGAAGTTTGCTGACGGAAGAGGAGTAATCGTTTGTCTTTACGTTGACGACATGCTAATCCTAGGTACGGATTTAAGCTGTGTCACAGAGACAAAGAAATTTCTCTCGACCAAGTTCAGTATGAAGGACTTGGGGGATGCCGACGTAATCTTGGGGCTCAAGATCATCCGGACAGGTACTGGAATAGTGCTGTCACAATCTCATTATATTGAGAAGATGCTCACTCGCTACGGGTATCAAGATCTTCCTATAATTGATACACCGTACCGGAGTGATCAGAAGCTGGAGCCAAATTCGAGGGAAAGCGTCAGGCAGTTGGAGTACGCTAGCGTCATCGGAAGCTTGATGTACGCTACTACTGCCACAAGGCCTGACATAGCTTTTGAGGTGGGAATGCTGAGTCGGTTCACTAGCAACCCAGGCGTTGAACACTGGAACGCTGTGAAGCGTGTTATGAGATATCTAAAAAGGACTCAGACATTTGCACTATACTACAGCGGAGATCCGTCAGTAGTGGAAGGCTTCAGTGATGCTAGCTGGTGTTCAGAGGTGGAGAGCGAGTATTCGACAGGTGGATTCATATTCGCTTTGGGCGGAGCTGCTATATCGTGGAAATCGAAGAAGCAGACAATGTTATCTCGCTCCTCCATAGAATCTGAATTCTTTGTATTGGATGCTGCTGCAGATGAAGCAGAGTGGCTTCGGAAGCTCATGTATGATCTTCCGGTGGTTGGAGCTCAGATACCGGCAATCCCGATATATTGTGACAACCAGGCGGCAGCAGCAGTAGCATCAAATGAACTCTTTAACGGAAAGAAGAGGACTGTGCGGTTAAAGCACAGAGCAGTGAACGATCTCATCAAACGAGGCATCATTGCAGTGATCGATGTTCGGAGTCAGGAGAACCTGGCGGATCCGTTCACGAAAGGCCTCAAACGACAGCTGGTCGAGGACACAGCAAGGAAGATGGGTTTGAAGGCATTCTAATATTGTGTCATTATAATCCTATCAATAAATTTTATGTTATTGGTTCAAAGAGAAATCTACCAGATATCTAATTTTTTGATTCAAGGGAGGACTATTGACTGGAAAAATATTAGTTAACAGTGGGTACTTGTTCTGCGGAACATGTAAGGGTTTCGGACCCAGAACCACTGTTGTCTACTATGAATTTTCTACGGAAAATTGATCCTGTGGGAAGGATGGCATAATGCCTTAATGAGTTCTCAGACTGAGTGAAGGTCTGTTATGCTTTACAGGAAGCATGGTGGTGCAACAACCACAAAGGAGTGTTACAACTCCATGCTACAGTGGGGTGACTCCACCATGAGGTTCCCAGGTAGGGGTAATGCCTCGGCTTTGTTAGCCAAGTCACAGGCGGCGTAGCACCGTATATAGGCAGGTAGCTTAATGTTGCATAATCATAAAGAGGTGTAGACAGCACTACAAAGAGGACAGTATCCTCATGTTACAGTGGCATGACACCACGAAGAGGTACCAGGAAGGGTAAATCCTCGGCTTTGTAAGCTATGTCATAGAGGCGTAACACCGTACGGAAGCGCAAGGCTTCATGCTGAGTAGTTTGGCACTACAAAGAGGATTGTGACCTCATGCTACAGTAGTATGACACTACGATGAGGTACTCAGGTGGGGTAAAGCCTCGGCGTTGAGCCATGTCATAGCGGCGTAGCACCGCAAAGGAGCACAATGCTTCATGCCATGACTCTTTATAAAGAACTCACCTATAATGTATGGAAAGAGAAATAGGCCATCTCTTGAGGGTAAATTTGTAGACGCCCAAAATACATACATTAAAATCTAGGCTGGCACAAGGCCTCTAATGTGCAGCCAGAAGCACAGATAACTACATTATGTGAGTGGGAAAAAATTACAGCTGTGGTACAGAATTCAAGGCGTAGTCCATTCTTGTATCATACTGTTGTTCAACCCATGCGGGAAGATTCAAGTCGTCAGCGACATCTATCCTAATGCATAATGGACAGTTATTATGTGGAACGCTTAACTCATATATATAGAGATATGTGGGGGATTGTTGGTGTTTTATTCTACATGTTGTGTGTTCACAACATTCTATTGTTAAAAGATAGTCCCACATCGGAAAAACACACCAAGTTGTATCTCTATATATTACTTATGAAGGAATAGAGAGATGCACATGGGTTGAGGCCCAATGGAGGGTGCCATGTGGGAGGATTTTACATAGAGGTGAGAATAAGAAACCAACTTTTGGCCAAATGAAAATAGATTTAAATCTATTGGAGCTAAGCCCCGAAGGGGCTTAGCGACTCGGACTCGGACTCGGACTCGGACTCGGACTCGGACTCGGACTCGGGCTCGGGCTCGGGCTCGGGCTCGGGCTCGGGCTCGGACTCGGGCTCGGACTCGGGCTTGGGCTAATGGGCTTTTGAGGCTTATTGTGGCTTTTTGATGGCACTTTGCACTTAGCACGACAGCTCGTCGCAAGGCGCATTGTGCGCTTTAGTTGCGCTCGTGCGCGAGCCTCTGCGCGGCCCTGCGTGGCGTGCGAGGCGTACGGAGCGTACTGAGCGTACTGAGTGTACGGGACGTACGGGTCGTACGGGTCGTGCGGGTCGTGCGGGTCGTGCGGGTCGAGCGGGTCGAGTGGGCCGTTCAAATTATGTAACGTCCGCGGGTCTTGTGGGCTCAGATCCGAAAAAGGCTCAGATCCAGAAAATCCGGATCTGGCATTAAACAGGGCGTGCGTTCAGAATTTGAAAAGACCATCTCGTGCCTATAATAACAGAAGCATCTCCTCTCTCCAAGGTTACAGAAAATACTTAGAAAAATTTCCAGAGAGATAGAGAAGTGCTGCTGCTATTCCGAGGAGTCGACATTTTTGGCCAGCGAGCGTTCTAAAGTTCTCTTCGAACTTGCTGGTTCCTGGAGGCTTGTCCGTAAGGCAGATATAGCTTTGAGCGCCGGTGATCTTTCACCCCAGCAGGCTTTCTTCTTCCTTTGTTGCCTTCGATAATACCGCCGCTTCTCTTTAGAAGTTAAACGGTTCTGTTGCCTTCGAGAAATATTACGAAATAATCTTTTTAGATTCTCGTAGTACAACATCACCTTCTTTAGGGTGTCGTTGCTGGAAACATTGTCTTTACAATAGTTTCTGAATTCGTGTTTTTTTTTCATCGATTGTTCGCCAAGGGACTAACAGGTATCTCAGAAGCAATTATAAAAGCAGTATGCTGCATCACTAGGTGCATCTTATTTTTGTTAACCATGATACTAAGAACTAGAGGGGAAATTTATGAGGTTAGTGAAGAAACATCTAAAATCTGAGCGGCCATGGCAAAATTCCTGAAAATAAAATTTGAGTGGCACCATCTTTCCATGTAGCCAGTTGCAACCTTTAGCCCTCTCCGTAAACAATTTCTTCTGCCTTGTGTAAATTTACTTGTTTGGATGATTGCTTTTATATTTTGTATTAATTATTTGTGGTACACTCATACTTGAACATCACTTAGTCATTATTTTGGACTTCATTAGCAGCTTAATTTTGATTTCTTTGCCAATACGACCTCGAAAAGTGTTATGCATTTCATATGGCTCTTGTTCACACAATCCAGTTTACAAGGATTTTATAGTTGAATTGCGCCCCTAAATTTTTTTGAGGGGAATAGATAGTGAAGGGCATACACCATTCCAAGACTGGCTCTAGTGTTGTTAACCGAAGTTCCATGTTTTCCTCTTTGGCTATTGCTTAAAGAGGAAATAGTCCCAAAATTTCGTTGATAGAGGCTATGCTATTTCTAATGGCCACATAGATGTTTTTTTTTTTCCTTTGAACTGCAGGAAGAGATTCCATCTTACCATATGTTGATGACTCTGTGAGTTTTTATTTCTTCGTTGGTTACCTGATCCAAGCATTTTATTGAAATTTTGTTAGTGCTGCTTTTATTCAGATCATACTAAGTTAATAACCTTATTAATTATATATACATATACAATGTCAAGTGATGATGCCATAAATACATGATGAAACAAATATCCAGAACAAAGATGGAACTAATAACTCTGACACCAAAAAATGGAATGAGTCACCTTTAACACTCGGTATAGGGATGTGCCTTCACAAGTTGGTAGAACAAATACTGATTGTATGTCCACAATCTGCAATGTATATGGAAGTCAGGAAATTTTTTAAGTAGCCATCTAGAATGACCATTATAAGATTGTTAGGATCGTAGAGTCGGTGGACATCGGTGCCAATCTCGTGCTTTCGTTTTGGTTGCTATCTTGTATTGACATGAAAATATTTAATCTATCAGTTAAGATCATGTTTTCGATTGTTTTAGTACTATAGGATTCATATGATGTGATATGTGCTTTATGCAAATTTGTTTCGACCATACATGTCCAAACACCAACCGATAAGGATTTAGTGTTTTACTTCTGAATTGGATCAGGTTGTCAGTCTATGCTTTTATTCTGATACATGAGTTGTCTTTGGGAAAGGAACAGGTAAATTACATCACATATGAATGTTAATATACTAATGTTCATCTTTGTCCAAAATGAACAATTTCAAGCAAGTATGCCAAATAACCTAATGTGAAGCATATCCATTTGGCACATATATGCCTATACTATGCTAATGGAAGATACCACAGTTGCTGCCAGACGCAAGCCTTACAAAGGCGAATTCTCATAGCCTGTTGTAGATTGACAAAGGCGAATAGAGAAAGCGAGGGAGGATTGCTGTCATCAACGAGAGAGCAAACGCTTATAAGTACTTCCTGATCCCTATTGTCAAACCCTTTGTTGGAAAGAATCCAAGGTGAAGACGCCCATGGTAACATTTGGCAAGAAATGAAGATTTACCAAGAAATCTTACCAGAAGCAAATCTTCTTCTAAATATTAATATGTATAGGAAGAATGATGATGAAATTAGAAGGTAAAAAAATATACATGAATCATGTACATCGATAATACAAAAGGTGGCATTTGGATTCAACATAGAATGGTTGGATTTTGTTAGACACGGATGTTCACTGCAAAGATTCTACGGGAATCATGTACATCTATAATACAAGGTATCGAATTTTTTTCTTTTTTGTTTCTGTAGTTATTTTATACGAGGCTGAAGATAAATTTAGTTCTTTATCATCTTTCGGCATTATATATGTGGGTTTTTGTGAGAGGAAACCAAAGGCAGTCAAATTAGAATATTCGTTAGGTTTTTAGAGATGCAATTGGCAATCTCTGAAATGGCAGCATGAGATCCTGAAATAATTAATAACTGAAGTCCATATGTGATGTAATGCAATGCAATGCCTGGAACCATCCCAACATAAAATCTCCCCAACTGGAATCCTGAGTATGTAGAGGCAAAGAAGCATCCAACATGAAGCAACACAATCTACGACGGCGGCAACATCACATAATCTTGGTGCATGCAAGCTTGTATACAATGCTGCACTTTTACAAGTGTTATTACTATTCGAGTCCCTTTTCTGTTTTTAGAAAAATGTCATGAGAGGCAAAATGTTGCAAATTGGCTGATACAAGTTACGACTTTTGGTCTGTATTACCACTTGTTCAAGCATTGCTTCTAGGTGTATTTTCTATGTATAGTATGCCAAGTTTTTTAAAGAAGTAGAAAGAAACTGATTTCTAGTTCGTATTTACTCCCGCAACGCTTCGACTTCCTGACAATAGTCCATATCAGTGAATGATAGTTTCTCTCACTGGAAACAAGCTTCTGTATAACATGTTATATCTCAGGTATCAAATAGTAATCATTTCTATATTTTAGATATCTTCTGTATCTTTTTTTATAGTGTTAATATTTGATATCAAAACGTGATTGCATTAGTAACAATGTTGTCACCATCAGTCCACTGCCCTCTTCTTCGTGCATGTGTTGGCTATTTGTCTTTATTATCATCATCCCATTTTTTTCAATTCAGATTTCATTATTTATTTAGGTTTATGTTCAAATATTTCGGACTCTAGTTAAGATTTCATAAGCTTGCATAGCTTATTTAATAGGTTTCCATCTTGATAAGAAACTAATTTCTATCTTTTAACCATCATTAGTCAAAGGTTGTGTGCTTGCTGGTATATCGGTGTTCTGGGCCATCTTTGTCGTGGATATCTACTCCATGTTCAGTAAGTGGTTTGGCTTTGACACAGATGGAGCTTGCAATTGAACTTCTAGAGGATCTTCTGGGAATTATTCAGGTAGTGTTTTTTCTCCATCTCTTTTACATTGTGGTGAAAGTTTATGTTATCTAACAGTAGTACAAATTTATATCATCTTCTCTTGTTATTACACCTGTTATATTTTCTTTGTTTATGAGATACTTTTTTACAGAATGTCATGCTTCCTTATATATATGTGATGTATGGATTTATGAGACGTGTAAGGAGATCATAAGAATCTACATTTCTTGTAGAAGATTTGTTTGATACTGCTGCTTATATATTTCATGTGCTGATATATATCTATATTCTGATTATTTGATATGGTAGCCTCCTTCCTTAGAAACAGATCTCACAATGGAAAGGATTTTGTTATCACTGGGACTATCATCTTCTATACTGGCAACTTATAATACACTTTCTTTTATGAGGAGGGTAAGGAAGACCACGAGTACGGGCAGGAGTATATATTTGGAGTGTAGAAATACATCCCGACTATGTTGCGATCTGAAATAACACTACTACTGGGATTCAGTTTATCCAACTCAAGTTGGCTGGGTGGCAGTCTTCCAGCATATCAGTCCTATATGTGCCAGTCTTTCGGAGAAATAAATTTGTAAACAGCTTACCTTTTAAAATCTACTAGATTTTATGTTATTATTTGTATTTTTTTACTTTATATACTTTTGATGACATTTTATAAAGATTTAACTTTTGGGATATGTTATTAGTTGTTTATATTAAGTTGACAAGTTTGGTTAATTGAATGGAGCTCTTGGATGTTGATTCATCGAATGTATGAATTATGTAGTTACAAAAGAAATGAGTTGTTTTGGCTATATGGTACTAGATATCCCTTTTGCCAAATAGAATTATGTAGTTACAAAAGAAACGAGTTGTTTTGGCTATATTGATGATTTTATTTGTATGAGATGGTGGATTTCATATTTTCTCTACCTGGCATCTTCTATTCATTTTTGTGTTTTTTTTATTTTCTATATAAAATACTAGCCAGCATCATGACATAATTCTTATCACTTCTTCATGACCTTCATATTATATGTGCAGTTACTCTTCTTTTTCTTTTATTACCATCTTAGCTTTGGCATGACCCCGAGAGTCGCCATGATGAATGTTTGTTGTTATTTACAGGCACATTGTGATTAATTTTTTAATTACATTTTTTCAAAAAAATCATCGCAATGTGCTACTTGCTTTATACAGTTTTATAGCTGAAACCATGCTTTGAATGATGGCCTTGATTCATTTTCAAACTTCTCATAAGTTTTTTAGGTTCTGGATCTTATGGTTCGCATGTTGGGCTTTTCTGAAGAAGACGGATAGAGGATTGGGTCTACTCAGGGTGCTATTGGAAAAGGTGTTGTCTGAAGCGTGTTACGGGTACCAGGCTGCCTTGTTGGAGGCATCTTGGGAGGAAGTTCACCTAGTCTTTTCATGCTCATGAGAACCAGGTTAGTCCACAACTTTCTTCATATCCAGTTGGGTATGTCATACTATTTTCAAGCAGCACATCATCAAAAAACCTTCAAATTTGTTTAATTAATTCGTTTTTCTTACGATATAAAATTCTTCAAATTTGTTTAATTAGATCATCTAGATTTTTTTTTTCATGTACTCATCTTAAGAATAATAACTGGGAACTAAAATATATGGTAGTGCCACAAGCTCATGCATGTGCTTGCATGGAAGGAACAAAGACACATGCAACCTTCAGGTAGTATGAAACAATAGAAGTTACTTTATATGTCAGGATGTGTTCCCTATGCTTTGAGGATGAAGACATTCTTTAAGTACTAAGATCATAAGTTAAAACTATCTATTTTGCTTTTAAATTCTGACATCCATATAAAGCTAATAGAAAGAACCAACAATAAATGAAAACAGAGATGATATTTAGGAGATTGAAACCATATCCTGGATAAGTCCTTGCTAACGAAACACACAGATACAATCAAGACTCATCAATTACTCAAGTTAGCTTCCCATAAGCACATGTTGCCATATCAGAGATGATATTTGTCTGGCAAGGAATGAAAACATAGATGATATTTGTCTGGCAAGGAATGTTATTATGATTTACTTCCATTGGAGGTTTTCAAGGTTTTTCGGCATTGTTTAAATAATTTTTGTTTTTTTCTTTTTTTGTTTAAGAAGCAATTTATTGTCATTCACAAACATTGGGGGTAGGGTGCTCCCTTTTTCCATCCATTGGAGGTTTTCGATGTTTTTCGGCATTGTTTAAATAATTTTTGTTTTTTTTTTGTTTATGAGAGCAATTTATTGTCATTCAGAAACATTGGGGTGGGGTTTTTTTTATCAGTGTGACAGCCTTTTGTTTTTTATCAGTGTATCTATTAAATGTTTAGGTGTTCAAAATTTCAATGTGTTCACATTACCCATGGTCATGTATGCTGGTTCGCTTTTCTCAATTTGGCATGCCCTTTTGCATCTGTAGTTTCTCTCAAAACTATCAAGTCATACTTCAGCTGAATCTTTTACTCCCGTGAAGAACTTTGCCCTTATTTCTTTGTTTCCACAGGACTTGGCATTTGTTGTGGATGGTGTTGCTTTAGAAATTGTTCTGAAGAGATATAAGGAGGCTTTCACTGAATTGACGATTCTCTCGAGGACAGCCATCTGCTGTCGTGTAACTCCTTCACAGAAGGCTGCTCCAAAGAAGGCTGCAGATGGTGCGTTTGACATGCACATGCGGCTATCGACGTGATGTAAACTTTTATTTTGTAAACAATGGGATATAAATTTTATGTTATGGGGGAAAGATTCGACGTGATGTAAACTTTTGTTTTATTTTGTAAACAGTTGGATATGACTTTTAAATGTTTTATAAAAATTTCTTGTCTTAATGTTGCAGCTACCATAATGCATTTGCGATTAAATAGTTCTGTGTGATTTTGTTCTATATAAAATTTAATTGTATATTTCATATACAAATAGGAGGATTAAGTTTTTGGGACATTTTTTGGGACAGATTTATAAACTGTCCTGCAGAATTTATAATTTTGAAACCTTTTGGGACGGGAGTTTAACAGTCCTTTATAAGTATTTGGGACGACAAATATTCGTCATTTAACTTTTTGCCACGCCACCCTAATAAGACCACCCATTGCCGTCCTAAAGACCGTCCCAAATAGTAGTTGGGACGGTAAACCTATTTATTATGACATTTTTTGTTGTCCCAAAAGGTCACTTTTTTTGTAGTGGCATTTACTCTGATTACTTTCAGCTTATGAAAGAGTTTAATTTTTTATTGGCTATTATTGTTATAAACTCTATTCACCCCCCTCTAGAGTTGCCATCTGTTCTTCAACTATATCTATCTAATCTCTTGGTTTCTGCTTGCCAGTACACCCGTATCTCCCAAAGCTAAGTGAAGCCACAGCTAACCTGAAAAATGTTAGTTTTCAGTCAGGAATAGAACAAGCACACAAATCGACGGCAATGCGACAACACAATAGAATTCACAAGACATGAAAATAACATATGTGAGATGAAAACTAGAAAGTAGCTGATGTCATGGCAAGCGGTGAAGAAAACAAGAAAACCAAATAAAAGACAACTATCTATGTGGTTTAAAATATCAGTTTCGACATGTGAACGACTAGGGGGTAAATTCGGCACCATGCACGTGTCGTGTGCAGATGTTATTCTCCACAAAAGACATGGGGTATGGGTAAAGGGTAGTTCACATGTCTACTAAGATATTTTTCCTTCCGACTAGTACTCATGGACTCGAACAAGTCACGAAACACGAAAATATGATAATCACGAAATATAATGAGTAGAGATCCATGATACTAATTTTCGTGCGACGAGCATGTCAACAAGCAGCAAGACATATATATAGATATGAAATATATAAACTACTATAAATCAAAAAGCAATCAGAATGTGCACTTGCCTGAGGTCCTTAGCTGGTGAAACCGATAGTACAACCACTCAAATGAGTCACTAAAGTCAACACATGCAAAAGTCTTCGGATTGCTGAAATAAATATTAGCAACATTTTTAGAATAGTCAAATTAGCTAAAATTTCCTATGCTTAAGTCCAATTCTGGACACAGGGGCAAAATGGTAATTTTGGATCAAAACTGTGTCCGCCGTTGGACCCGTTTTGCACCGAAAAGCGTGCCAAATTTAATGGTCTCTAAAGTCATCAAACTACATGTCTATGGATTCGTTTTGATGATACAAACCCAATCGATGTCCAAAGTTGGATTCCGGCAGATCGTGCACAAAATCGCCCGTTGAGTCGGATCGTGGGACCCGCGAAACGGTGATCCGATCAACTGTCTCAGAATCGGACCAAACTTGGCATACAGGACCAAAAAAACGATAAGATCATGTTGGCGCAAGTTTCGTTTCATTTTGACGAACATGCACAAAGTAATTAAAAATTTACAAAGAGGCCGATACGGTGAATTTCGACGAATAC